>DWLO01002789.1:0-11921 GCA_018245335.1 Dalla quadristriga | reverse complement strand
TAGACAACACTTAACATAAAAATAAAAAATAATATAAAAATAATACTAGGTACTTACATGCTATCTAAAACTATTATGCTATCCGTGCTGCAACACACAACCCCCGAAAAGGACCAGACTCGGCTCGAACGCACCGATTTTCAGTCTTGGCCTGACATGACGGAATGTCGGTCAACCGTTAGCGCGTTAACTAAATATGTCTTTATAAGTATGTATTTTAATTACAAATATATAGGATTTTTTGAAATATTATAACATTATGGTTTATTGATCTTAAAGGATGATACCATTGAATTAATCAGATCTTAAACAAGTATTTTGTCTTAAGAAAATTTATTTTCTCGCAATGGCATTGCTGATTAATTTCGTAGGTTCAATCAGTTTTTTGTTAACTTAATTAAAGCTGTTACATTGTGAAATGCATTTTACGTCAAGCACTCAGTGTTTCCCGTACATTAGATGTCAGATAATTATTAGAAGAGCAGTCAATCAAGTAGACCATGGGTGACCCACACGGTGAAACTATGAACGGTAATTATTTGAAACAGTCAAATAATTATCTGACATCAGTCTAATTATCAGTTGTTCTGATAAGCTGGCTCATACATAAGTGCGGTTTAATTACCATTAAATTTATGTAAGATACGTCTGTGTTGTAGTGTAATTCTGCAATAAGGGTTACAAGCGGGAACGCCCGGACGTCACATCGCTCTGCCAGGCAATATTAGGACAGTCTTTTTATTTTGTATTTTTTAAAAATATATTTACATTGAATTCGTGTGTTTTTTGTACGAGTGAGCATTACTAGTATTACATTAGTTTGAAGTTGCAATTGTCACTAGCACATGTAAGGATGCAAGTCCGAAATAAATAATTTATTATTATTATAATATAATAAACACTACTCTATTCTATTATCTTTTAATTAATAGAATAGTAACCATGACAGATAAATTAAAGTACAAACAAATACGTCGCGTGATAAAAGCTCAGTGCAAAACAGCCTAAGGTCAGAAACCGAATCGATCCGCGGAAATAACTTATAAGTAGGCGAGCACTAGGGCCACATCTGATAAGTGCCTTTCCTCGCCACTTGATTGATGGCTCCATCAGGTCGGCCGATTACTCCTTCACACTGCTTTGTTGCATATTTTGCCGTGAAATTGGAGCACGCCTATGGTGCAAAGGCATACTGGCTCCTAGACAAAGTAAAAGCAGAAGAAAATTTACTCTTATATACACCCCGCTATCGCTCTGAAAATATGGCTGATGCTTTTGCCAGTAAGGCATTGGAACGCTCTTCCAGATAACTTGCGAAAAATTTGAATTCCCATGGAAACTGTACAAATACCATCATTGATCATAACATCATAGTGCTTTATATAATTATTTATTACGGGAGTAATGAGTGCTTATTATTAAGCACTATTTGTATTCAAAGCTGGTCACAGATGCATTGTTATCCCTGAGGACAGATATGATCGCCTCTTGTATAAGTGTAACCGGCATCCACGCATTTCTGACCGAAATACAACTGTCGAAAGATATAATTAATAAGAAAGAAAATAAATAATTAAAAAAGAAATAATAGGGCAACCGGCTCTGACGGAGAGCTCTAAGGAGATTTAAATAGTCAAAGCATAAACTGCTTCACGACAGACGCGTATCGTTACAGAAAGTTTCACCGCCCACCAAGTAAGTACTCGCGTAAGTATTGAACTTGGGTTTACATGCAAACTTCACTTGATGTTGTTGAAGCTTAAATTAATGCATAAAATCGGTTTGAGCGTTACAATACACTTAGAGTAGGTAATCGTATTAATATGTAAATTATTCCGTGTCTCAACAAGACATATAGCTGCTTCTTGCATAATTTTCAAGTGAATATAGTATTCTGTGTGGAATTTGGACGTACCTTGCCTACTACGCTCGGAGTGTCCTTGGATACGATACAATTTTCTGAGCAGACTCAGCTTCTTAGTTCGTGCTGTGATAGCAGATAGAGAGTTTTGATTGTAGACTAAGGATGTATTGTACACAACCTTACCCACATGCACACACACAAACGCACGCGCAAGAGAAATAAAGTGGGTATTAGAAAATACGGGATTATAAAAATAGTTTTTTTTAATGGGTATAAGATAGCAAACAAGCATGCAGCTCCCCTATCCGCTGCCGCCCATGATATCTGTGACAAACCTCGAATAGGACCGTAAAAGGAACTGGAGGTGTTAGTCCCGTTAGTATGAGATGTTAATAGGAATGTTAGTTGGTCAGTATTCAATCATATTTCAATCATATTTGCAATTTTTGCAATTGCAATTTGCATTGCAATCATATTTGGCACTGTTACATTGCTTCAGAACAGCTTTGCTTTGATCCAGTTGAGTATCTTTGTGATTTGGTTCAATCGACAACTTTCCATAAGTCGATGTTCAGAGTTCACAATCTTTGAGTTTGAAAACAAACCTAGCAAAGCGATTTAAATGATCCAAAATGACAATATGAGCGGTCACCAAATTCCAACTAAAGAGTCCCAATCGTCTGCTACAAACAGAAACCAGAAAAACCGGCACGTCTGGATTTAACTGAAAAATAAAAAGCACTAAGATTAATATTAAAATTACATAAAATATATGTCATCAGTTGGTACTTACTTACCGCTGTCAACCTGTAGTTTATCTCGTGGCAGGAACCTGTAAAAAAACTAAAATTAGTAATAATAACAATAAGGTTTAATAATTGGTAATTGGCTAAGTTTTTTACATTAAATTTATTTTAATTATTTATATTTTTGGTAGTTTTATAGATTTAATTTAGTTATGAGTAGTTTAGTTTTGTAATCCTATTGTTTAAATTAGTAATGTTATTAAATGCTTATTATATTAAAATAGTAGTAATTTAATAGTAATTTTATGAAAATAGTTGTATAAATATTAGTCAAGTAATCTTTAATCTTACCTGTATGATAACTCCATTTTTATTGCGTCATTTGTGCTATTCTGGGCTAGTAAAGTAGACGTCCGTATCGAAAATAAATAAAAGACACCACACGGGAGGGTTGCGTCCGACAGCGCCCCCGCGCGCCGCGACCCGCAATCATTTAAAAAAAGGGTCATCAGCCGACCGTTTCGCAGGTGAGTGACCGACGGTCGCCTTTAACCGTTGTGAGCCGCCCGTTTCACGCGCGAACTTACTTTCAGGAACGGCTGACCTTACGCCGAACCCCCTCTTCTCATTTTCCGATCACCCTACACCATCTCCAGTACAGATCTTAAATAAAAGCATATAGGAGGATACAGTTCGAAAATACACGAACACCCATACAATCACATTTAACAACAGGGATAGTGAGACGTACTCACCGTGTAGCGCGAAAGAGTCCGCTCTGTTGTCGTATAGCGTGCAAGACCATGTTCCGTCAGCGACTAAACGTAACGTTCGACGCTGGTCATAGGATCTGGATAAAGATACTCAGGTAACGCATCTCCCTTTATTTGTTTTAATCTACGGCTGTAATACAATAGTAGAGCGGCAATTTCTCCAACTCCGCAGTTAAACCCCCTAAAAAGCTTTGCAAACCGCTGTAACCTCCAGCCACAGTCCAGGTCGAATTATTGTAATCAACGGGGCATGCACTCGTCCCGCGAGCGCTCACAGAGTAGTTACGAGTTGGTAATGAACGGCGCGAGTCGTAAAATAGGTTTTTGCTAGCGATGCCCTCCCCGGGGGCGAGCTGAGCGCGTTATCTCCGCTGCAAAGTACGAGCAAACAACACTTCAACTGCTGAATTTCATGCATATGATTCTTCTTATAGAGCTGAACTTCAGCGGTTAGTTTAGCGGTACTTGGGTTTTGTAAGCCGGAGCGTACTCACAGCCAACCTTGGGTTTGCCGTAAAGCGGTTATCCATCTCATTCCTCTGCCCGGCTGATTGTAGATAGATAACATCTTTATAGAAAGCTGACTACTTTTTGTGACGAACCCGTTAGTGAATAATTTGCAATTGTAATGTAAGGACTCGGTCTGAAATAAATGATGATGATTATTATTATTATTACAGCTGTATCGCGTTCAAATGGGTGCCCATAGCAAATGCATGCAAATTGGCTCTAAACCTAAGCCCGCGCAGCCCGAGCCATCGCCCCAGCCCCGCCACGAGCCAGTAACCGTTAAGGCCATGAATCCTGAAATAGCTTTTTGCTCGCCGCCATAACTTCTAAATGTGTTATCTCGTGCCGAGATACTCGCACATTCGCCCCGACCATGTTTACTATTACTTAAAGGGACAACACACATTCGTTATGTTTAATCAGCATAAAATAATGTAATATAATACCGGTCCTTGATTGATATCAACGGACAAAGGCTTGCCCACTTACGGCTAACATTTACGGGTCGTCAGAACTAGGGTTACTACTAAGAGAGTACCATTTAGGAATGGTACTCTCTTAGTAGTTTTTTAGGTTTAAATTACTTATGACATATCGTTAAATATTTCTTATTCCCCACTGCTCAACTGAAGTGCTCAACGAATATATCGTTACTTATCGTTGCATGTGGGAAATAATTGAGTCATGACTTTTCAATCAAGATATATCTGCCGAACAAAACAATCCTTCAGTTCTCTCGCAAGACGCAAGCGTAGACTGTGACGTGAGACCCAGAACAAACACAGCGTGGCTTATATGAAACAGAACATTGGCGAAGAAGTGTATGCCCTCCCCGAGCATAACCGTAACATACCGGACATTTGCGAAGAAGTGTATGCCCTCCCCGAGCATAATCACTCAGCGAGGCAGAAGTGTTGATGAGATAAGAAAGTTTACGGTCAAATTGAGTGGGCCGGGTCACGGGTCCGTTCTTTCGCGGCCGGACATAATTCCAAAACTTGTTCACGTCGCGTAAACAAGTTTGGAATCATTTTAATAACGCATTGTTCTAGTTCCAGCGGTCTGAGCAAACAGGGGTCAAAGGGATATTAATAAAGGTTCGCATATCAAACATCCGGGATAAGTTTGTACGAATCCAGTCCGCTTCATCTAATCTAATGCCGACCGCATAGGATCCGGTTGAAATCGATTCAAATTCAAAATTACATATTTTTATCTGTAGTACATAGTAAAAACGTAAAAACGTAGGTAATGGTAGAGTAGTGGATATCATCTTGTTCCCTACTTCATTAGACTTTTACGTCATGCCATCGCTCGAGGAGAATTCAACTAGTGAAAAGAGGTACAAACACAGGTCTATAACTAAACACCGTTTGGGATATTGAGAAAAAAACAATGTGGTAAGTTAATGTACTCTCTACAATCCCTTATAGTTTCTGCAAAATCCGTTCAGTGGTTTTGAAGCCTATTGGCAACAAAAAAAAAGGAAAAAAACTGCGTGCTATATAATGTGTGTCGGCGTGTGTCGGCGTGTGTCGGCGTGTGTCGGCGTGTGTCGGCGTGTGTCGGTGTGTCGGTGTGTCGATGTGTGTCGGTCGTAATGGGTACTCCAGCCCCCACTTGACCCGCTCGGAGCCCTCGAGTCACTCCATGCGGTCGAGACGCTTCGTCGGACGTTAGCTACTTCAGTCAGGTCGACATAATGGATTGCCGGCGTAGTGTAAACTTCTTCAATGTATTGTTATTATTCTTTTGCCTAAACATAGCAATAGTTTTAGAGCATCTTACGTTACTTATGATCTTATTGCTTGCAGACAAACTTAAGGTGAGGCTAATGGTGAAGCTAAAGTACCAGGAGCGCAGCATTGGCAACGGGCTGCCGAGTAGCTGACAGTCTATCATAGAACATTCGTTCGATCCCTGATGACCGATGGGAAAGAAAGGTCCTCGAATGGAGATCACGACTAGAGAAAAGGACCACAGGTCGCCCTCCGAGCAGCTGGACTGGTGACCTGAAGCATACAGCGAGAAGCCGCTGGATTCACAGGGCACAGGACCGGGTGGATTGCGCCGATTAGGGGAGGCATATCTCCAGCAGTGGACTTTTAAAGGCTAATGGATGAAACCCGCGTGGACCTCTAAAGGCTGATGTACGGATGAATCCCACGTTAAGTTAAAAAATACCGTCAGTCCGAACTGCGCGACAAAGAGGATCGCACTTAAACCAGCGGCTGTGGTTTACCGCTTTTCGTCAAGTACTGTACCGTACTGCCACTGTACCACACATCATGTTCCACTCTCATGTATATTGTCGCAGCATTAGATTTGACGACATAAACGTATTTTGTATATTCTATTGCATATAATTAATAAATAATAATTAATTAATTAAATAATAATTAATTAATTAAATAATAATTAATTAATTAAATAATAATTAAATAATTAAATAATAATTAAATAATTAAATAATAATTAATTAATTAAATAATAATTATACAATTCTATTCTATTACGTTATTCGTACATTCGTTTTTACAACCCATGCCATAAAGTTTTACTCCTTGCGTTTTACCGATGTAGAGCCGCGTTTTTTAATTATTTTTAAAGCTTTGATTCGTATCCACATAAAATCGGAGTTGTTGCTTAGCAAGAGTGCCGAGTGCGGTCTATCTGCGCCCGGATCGCGCTCGACCTCCCATCGGGGCCCGCGCGGCCTCAAGAAGACAGCTTAGCTCTCCATGGAGGAAGTAGGCCTCGGCTATTTTAGTTCTTGGAACTGAGTGTAGCCCGGTGAAACCAGATCACCCTGCGCTGTTCTAAGGGTATTATATAAATAAAGGTAAATGTACCGTTCTCAGTTTTAAATAGGCTCGTAAATAGGTGGTACAACCTGTATACTTTAATTAATTTTAATTACTTAAACTGTTCTGTAAACCTGCATGTTTTTGTGTGTTATAGTTATGAGAAATAAAGCTTTTTTCTTTCTTTTTTTTTTATTTTCTATACGGTTCGTCCGGGGCGGTACCACCACCATACCCATTTCTGCCGTGAAATTATTGTTTCTCAACAATTGTGTTTCGGTCAGAAAGGTGTGGAGCCGGCTACACTTATACAAGAGGTGACCACCTTAGTCCACAAGGGTAGCAACACATCTGTGGCCAGCCTCGAACAGGGCCATTACTAACCACTACTATCCGGACTATCACTACCACCGACTAACAGGACTTACAGTCACTAACAGTCCTTTCTCCCATAGTCCTTATACTAACAAATACTGACCAATTAACATTTCTATTAACATCTCATACTAACTGGACTAACATCCCCAGTTCCATTTACCGTCCTATTATAGGTTTGTCACTGTCACGGGCGGCAGTGGATGGGTGGAACTGCATGCTGGTTTGCTATATTATACACATAAAAAAAACATGTTATTTACGCTTTAAAGAGAGAGAAAGTGAAAGAGAGAGAGAGAGAGCGAAAGAGAGAGAGAGAGAGAGAGCGATAGAGAGAGAGCGAAAGAGAGAGAGAGCGAAAGAGAGAGAGCGCAAGAGAGAGAGAGCGAAAGAGAGAGAGAGAGAAGCGGACGTCCATGAGGAAGACCTTTGCCCAGCAGTGGGACAGTAACGGTTAAAATAAAAAGTTATTTACGCGCACGCAGCAAACAAAGTTTGCGCGAACACCGCACTGGTGTTATGTTCGGGCATCGCACCTGTATCGCTGCGCCCTCAGCGTCTTCTGGTAGGTGAGCGAGGCGAGCGTGGCGGCGATGACGGAGCCGATCTCGCCCGCGCGCACCACCACCGGCACCAGCCCGCTCGAGATGATCATGCCGCCCTGCAACACCGCGCTGGTGTGATCATCATGTACACCTTATTCATACAACTTGAAATTGAACTGAAATTGAACTAAAATTGAATTAAAATTGAACTGAAATTGAATTAAAATTGAACTGAAATTGAATTAAAATTGAACTGAAATTGAACTGAAGTTGAACTGAAATTGAACTGAAGTTGAACTGAAATTGAACGTGAAATTGAAATTTAATTTAAAATTTAATTAAAATTTAATTGAAATCGATTTGGAATTGAATTGAGTCATAGTACCGGCAGTAGCAGTAGTAGATCGAAAAAAAAAGAACTATGTTTTCCCTTGATATTTTTACAGTAGAAACCGGTTAAAAGGATTTGTTTGAATATCACCCGGGACGTGGGCGCACCTGGTTTTGGTGCTGGTTGTTGGAGAGCAGCTGCGACAGGATCTGCTTCACCGTCTTCTTGTCGCCGCGCTCTTCGTCCTCCTCTGTCCCGGAACCGATCAATACATGAGTAGTGTACATCAATATATTGTTAGGAAACCACTTCGAAGATAATTAATTGCATCAGGCGTTACTTTGCAGGAAATCCATTGTTATAAAGCTACGTTTAATCTACTGTGCAACAATCCGCGAGCAAAACGTATGATGGTGGATACTTTCATGCATGAAATGAAATTATTTATTTCGTCATAAGGTACAGGCGGCACACTCGACGAATGTCATGAAACATTATTAACATAAGTAATATCGAAATAACATCAAATTACATTACTTTAAAATTAGTTACTGATTAGAAATCAGTATCTAATCCTATGGCAATCCCTAATGTCACGATAGACAATACGGATTTAATAGACAATACGGACTTAACTTACGGAACCCCTCATAGCTTGACCCGCCTCACACTTATAATATCCCCATAAACGTTTTTCATTGCATTTGTTCCCCAATAAACTAGAAGTACTTTAATAAAACCCAACATTCCTTCTTATTACAACTTCTGGGGACAAACAATCATATTGCCGGGCATGCCCCGCGACGGAATGCAAATGAGCCCCAGGGAAGTATTGTGCATAACAAACGGACAAGTAAATAATTGGTATTTTATACAGATTTGCTTGAAACGCCCGTTGGACATCGCTATGTTAGTGTGGATAAGTCTGAAATATGATTTTATTATATATTTTCAGTCGTCAGAAAATACGATGATCACGACTAGTTTTTACTACTATTAGAAGTATAGGCTACTAGTTTTAGTACTAAGAGGCCTCTCGCATTTTGCATCTATCTCGCTCTCACATTTTAACATTTTCAAAGATTGTAAAAGTGTAGGTAGACTTTTGAAAAATTTGCGTGAAAAATTTATGCAATAAATAAAAAAAATATTGTCTACAATTAATACGTAATTTTATTGTCTACAATAATATTTAGGACATTTTTTTTTTTTCATAGTTTGCGGCAAGTGTCGCTCGTGATTGATTGAGAATGTTAACCGCACCGGTTCCCGCCGGCAAGGGGATGGGTAACCGCTAGTGTTAAAACTGCTAAAACGCTTCCGTGCTTTGCAGGGCTCGTTAAGCCATCAGCCCCGGTTATTATCGTCTGATGAATTGAAAATAAATTATTCGTCATAATTTCGTAATTTCATAATTTCGTAATTCGTCATAAATTTAAATTTCGTCATAAGGTACTAACGGCACACTCGACGGATGTCATAAAACAGTGTTAAAATAAGTAATATCTAAATTACATTAAATTACATTAAATTACATTAAATTACATTAAATTACATTAAATTACATTAAATTACATTAAATTACATTAAATTTCATTAAATTACATTAAATTAAAGAAATGAAATGGAATGTAATTGTTTATTTCGTCATAAGGTACAGGCGGCACACACAATTTGTATCGATATTGTTCTTATAGGCATATGGAGTCTGCCAATAGCCAGTGGCCAGCGGCGTGGACTTTGGCGTAAGCATTCTCATCCTGAGAGGAGACCCGTGTACTAATAGGCGGGTCGGTGATGAATTGTGATGACGGTGACTTTTTTTAAACACTTGCTGGAACTTAGCCTGGAGCACTGCCGTGCGCTCAGATCGTAATAAAATTCAGTAGGTATTACCTGACACGTGGAGCGGGGACAAACACCACGACTGTCCAAATGAATAAACACATGTTGGTGTTATTGCAATTAATATTTTTTGCCCGAATTAGTATCAGCTAAGATTCATAACGGGATGCTGGCGGATTGACAGTTAACGGTCAGGCAGTGGTCGGACACACTCGCGAATATGGTTGCCAGATCGCTAGCTAAAATCCTGACAAGCCCCGGAAGCTAAAATCCCTGATTTCTCTCATTTTACCGAAGATCGCCACCTCGCCATGTATCCCTGTCAAAAATTGGGTAAATTAAAATTTAAGTATGTCTAAAAATCCGCAATTTTACTGTTAACAATGATGTAGAAATTAATCAATTAATAATCAATGATAATAATGAATGAATCAATTAATTATCAATGATAATAATGAATGAATCAATTAATTATCAATGATAATAATGAATTAATTAATAATAATAATTCTGGCGCTTGCGATTGAAGCATTGTGTCCGTGGTCGGCTGACATGAAATTTCTCATGAAAGACATGTCGACCAGACTTATTCTTGCGTCGGGTGACCGGAGAGCTGGCAGCTTTTTTGCCCAAAAAATAAGTATTGCCATACAAAGAGGCGACGCTGCCAGCGTTCTTGGCACTATGCCACATGGAGGAGTTTTGGATGACATATTTCATATATTATATTTTATTTATAAAATAATATTAGTTTTCTTTTCTTTTTTATACTTTTAGTGTTTTCTTAATCTGTCAAATAGTTTTGTGAATAAAAAGATCTATACAATATACGTATACATCATTTTAATTTATATTACCTACTCACTCTGGTAGGTACCTACGAGTATGTTTGAAATGTATGTATATATGAAAATGACGTCTGGCCCAGTGGCCAGTTGATCAGTATCAAATTGATTCGATGGAGCGCGTTTTCGGAGAACCTAATGACAATGGCAATCGAATAGGTATGTAGATACGCATATGTTTAAAGCTAGCGGACTGTCCCACAAACATGCGGTCTTCGAGTCCTCAATAAAGCCGTGGTGAGATAAAACATAATGTAGTTAGGTATTCAAGAATGCGGTATTTCTCTGTAAAACTGACATATGATTATTATTTATTGAATTAATGAAAACGGATACACCAATTATGTCGATTAATACCTACTTAATGTCATCAATTAAAATTACATGAATAGGCAAAACATAAAGTAAGGGATTGCAAACCAGTCAAAACAGTGCAAAACAGTCAAAAATAACTGTCACATTAAAGTAAAATGGCAATATATAGTGAAGTGTCAAAATATAGTAAAATTATATCATCAATAATGTCAGATATCAATATTTCAGAGTATGTTACTTAAATCAATTTATATACATCGTGGGATGGTGAGCAGTGTCAGACGGTGCGGTGCTTATACCTACTGGTCGCTGCGCCACCGACTGGATTACCAGGAGCCTCTCTCTAGCAAAGAGCCATGCCCAGCTCAGTTTCTGTAATCGGGTTCTGAAACTGAGCATCATCTTTGATTGAAAAACAAAAGGATGAAAATATCTTTATTTGAGCGTAACCCTGCATTACGTACTTATGTATGCCCTTATGGGCATACTTTCGAGCCAACACACCTTGGTACACACTGATATGTGACTGCAACATTTAATCGAATTTCCGATAATTAGATTCTAATTAGTACAGTATAACTGTTATATACCATTATTGTGGAAACTGCCGCAAATTTTCAAGCCAATACCTGTTTTGGACCACAAATTCCAGTTACAATAGGTTTAAAATTTGTAGGAACGTAGGTCTCTAGATGAAATCTGAACAGTGTTGAAAAAAAAGGTTGACATTTTGCTAATTTTCGGCCACAGCATAGTTCGCGGCCGCTTGCTAGCCAGAGTACCTACTTCTTTGTACAACATGATGGACATCGATATTTTTAAATGTGCTGTTACGTTACACAAGCTGTTCAAGATGTTAATTTTACAAAGGACTTATATGCACATCCTTACTAAATATCTGCTGACAGAAAACAAATTAAATTAATTCTTTTTTTTTGAACGCTTACACACTCACACCCCCGCACTAG
>DWLO01002788.1:0-11921 GCA_018245335.1 Dalla quadristriga | reverse complement strand
ATAGATAGAATACTCTTTATTGTACACACAAAGTAATTACAGCAAGTAATATAAACAGAAGACACAGTACAAAAGGCTATGTTACCTTTCCACTAACCCACCTTTCGCCAGTGAGATTCCACCCTCGTCAAGTGTTTCATTCCGGCCTCCACGGTCCGGTTTTCGCGTTCATTACTCCCATTACAGCATGCGCAAATGCACTATTTATAAGCTTCCCTCTTACGGTCTTGGTAAAGGCAACATGGCGTAGCGTGGCGGCTGACATGTTTGTACTTATAGTCTTCAGGCTATGTCTATAGCCTAGCCTGCAGTGTGGTCGCAATGAGACTAAAGATCCAGGTGGCTTTATGATCAGGGAAATCAGTGTCTTATATATTAGCATACTCCACAAATTTTTGAAAGTAAGTATGTTACGTGATAATTTTTATTTTGAAATATAGAAGTTCTTTGTTCAACTATTTTACTTACCTAGTTTCGTTCATACGTTCATCGCTCCTCGAGTAAAATCAGTGTTGATGTAAAAACATCACTAGATCGACGAACTTCAGCCCGAAATGCTTTGGGCGAAGAAAGTGACAATGATCCTTTCACAACTCGTTTCAATTTCACCTACGTGCTCATTCTGCATCTCGGTGCGAGCAGTGTCGTCGACAAGTTCACGACTTTACGAAATTAATATTGTATTCAATGTTGTTTATCTACAAAACTACACATACTAATTCATAAAACAAGCATCTGTATCAAGAATTGTGGCGCGATCATTGTTGAGATGCTGGTGTTGAATCTGACTGCTTTACTTCTCTACAGTGAAGTTATTACAGAAGGCAATAATATCTTCCCTAGAATTAGTAGGTACTTACAACGAAGGTATTTTTGCTGAAACCATTCTCACCTTGCAACCTTTTGTTGTATTGCGACTCTGTGCTTACGTTGGGATCTACACAAGTTATTAGCGAATATACTAGAATAAAAATATTTGCTTATGCATTATTTTACAGCTCTTAAATAGTTTGGCCTTAACCTTCAACCTTACACTTGAAAGATTGGAGAAGGTACAGCTTACATAACATTATTGAAAAAATGTTCGAGGCGGCCCGGCGGCGTGCAAACAAGCTGGTTTAAGAGTGCAAAAGGCGTAACAAAAAGTCAAACGGCGAAACGCTGTTGTCATTTATATAATTTCCTTTTTTATGTTCGTTCTTCGGGATAAGCTAACACGTCCGAATTTCCAAAGTTTAAATTAAATTAAAATTACCCGCTTGAAAATCTGATGGTCTTTTATTATTGTTCGAAGTAAAGTCAGTGGTATAACTTTCGAACTTCCACGTCGGAGGCGAGGGAGGTGTTTATTCAATCTCCACCCACATAATGATGCGTTTTCGAAATTAACAAATTACACAGCGACAATATTATGTTCGTGCAAATTGTTCTTGATCGCGGCATGGTGTTCTCCATAAAGTTTATAACGCAGTAAGCATTCAGATTGCCATAGTATTTTCACAAATACACGTAAACACACACCCGCACAATTACGATTCTTGAACGTGCACCAATAACCAGTAACAGGGACAGTGAGATTCAATATGAATTCCGCTATGTTGTCGTATCGCACGCAAACAAGACTATGCTTCGTGAACGACTAGACGAAACCTGTGGCGTTGGTTTTGAGATCACGACTTAGGCAGGTAACGTATCGACCTTTATCGAATTAATCTAAGCATACAGTAGTATTTGTACTACGCACATTTATCATTCTAATCGGCGATTGGCGTAGGGACTTTATCCTATTCATCTTGATTTAATTGAGTTGTGATTGCAATCATCTACGTATCTTAACAAAGTCTTGAATTTTGTATAGTGGACATAGTAAATAATCATTTCTGAAATGTATGTGTAAAATATGTGAATAAAAATTTAAATCGTGTTTGGCGCATACGTTGATTATTTTCGTGCGCGCGCTCACTATAGCCGTCTCACCATTTATGTACCTGCATGAAATAGGTGCATCACTGACATTACTGTTATTTTAAAACTCCATAGTCCTCCGTGATTGGTCCGTGATTCGTCCGCTTCATTTTCAAGTGAGGATCGATGTATCGTCGGAATTGACTTTGTCAAACTGTGGTAATGTCAGCTGCCAAATTTACATCTGCATACAACTGCCCAACATTTCGTAATACGATTTCAAGGTGTAAATCCAATGTGTTTATCACCAACATTATTTATAAGGACATCACCATCAATAATTCATAATAATACTAATATTATAAATGAGTGCGAAAGTCTGTTTTCCGGTTTGTCGTGCTTTCACGGCGCAACAGGGCAACAGATGAACGGGATTTTTTTGCATAGATATAGTCAAGGGACCGGATAAAGACCGCACCCGTCAGCCATAGACGCCACTACGCCGGTCCTGCCTCTGAATCCAGCGATTTCCCACCAACTAGCGATTTCTATCTATCTATCCCGAACTTTTCTTCAGGTCGTCAGTCCACCTTCTCGAAAAGCGGTCTCTGCTCCTTTTTCCGAGAGTGACATAGGCTGCTTTATCCTGGAATGCACATTCCTGTGGAATATTAGTGGGAATGTTGCGCATGCGGAGCCGGAGGCAAAGTCTCGTTATACCATTATCGAATCCATTAGTCGTAATCTTTTCTGTGCGTGGTCGAGACTGCCAGGCCTGCATTATAATAACGAAATGTGTCGTAATAATTCCATTATGTAATTATTAGGCTGTAACATGGACACACAGTTTCATAAGACTTTACTAACAACATAATAATAGGCCGATGCGACTTGAAGGTTAGGAACATTATGTTGGAATCGAACCGGTTGGTGCTACGATATGAACTTAACAAGAGATTTACTTTCAATTGGAATTATAGGAGTTGATTTGGGCTACATAACAAGAACGAACTTCTTTGTACTTAAAGGCTAATTACCTGCAAAGGCACTCAAGGTTATCTTGACAATAAAAGAAAAAAATATAAGGAAATGCTTCCTGGTATCGATCGACCGTAGGGATTTACACTAACAAAGTAGGCGGTTGTAACTTGTAAGTGTAACCTCGGCTGTTACAAAACCGCAGAGCATAGGGTCAATTAAACCCTATCCTATTGATAATAAATGCAAACGTTTGTAAGGATGGATGTTTGTTACTCTTTTACGCTAAAACGGCTGAACAAATTTTTATGAAACTTTACATTGATGTAAGTAGCTTATTCACCAGAATAACACCTAAGCTACCTTTTTTATAAAATGAAATGTCCTTCTTTATGACTTAACGATGCGCTGTACAAAATTGACACGGTAGGTCAAGAGTGAAGAACAAGCGGGTCAATTAAAATAACAAATCAAAATAAGCTTGCAAAGTTGCACCTGAGCACACAATAACAAACACGCAGACTCGAGTTTAATAGCAGATTAACAGGTTGTAAAACTAAAATCATAAGTAAATACGAATTTGAAGGCTAGAGTTCCTCAGAAGGTGGTATATCCTGTATACGGCTCATGGCTACAGAGTACTACAAACATTGCTGCCGTGAACACAATTAATGGCGATCACGGTGGTTGTGGGTAACACTTGTACAAGAGGCTATCTATTTTGATCACATTAAAAGTAAAACGTATTCATGCTTTGCGAGAAAGGGAAGCTGAGTTCTTGCGGTGGGCTGGTGCGGGTACGGTCATCCGGTCCATACAAATTACGGAAATGTGGCAGAGCCTCTTGACGGGTTTGTCGACCTTGCCGCCTTCCCTGTACGAGTGGCCACAGAGCGTGAAAACTGTAGAAGTGCCCACTTCTTTGGCTAGTTTTATAATTACAAGGTCTAGGTCAGCAGCGTTGAGTTAAAAGAGCTCTATTGATTTAGAGAGTATGACGGTAGGAAAGTTAACGTTTTGTTTTCGTTAACCTAATACCTCTTTTTAAGTCCCACTTTTTTCTGAATTCATATAAAGAGAGATATTTAATAGCTCTTCTGTGATTATGTGAAAGAAATCGCTACTTAGCGATAAGACCGCCTTATACTTATAGTGTTCTCCTTATGTTTGTATTCGTAATTTAAATTTTATTTCTCTGTGCATGTAATCTATAAACTTTATGTGCTGTACAATAAAGAATATTTGTATTTGTTTTGTTAAAGTATTGTTCAAATAAAGCTTATCTTATCTAGTAGGTACTAATGTGCAATGTGTGTAATGTATCAATGTAAAATAATTTTGTTTTTGTTGGATCGAGTAAGTAAAACTTTTTACTCCATAACATAATATTATGATTGTTATAAATAAACAGAGTTCGGTCTTCTAAAAATATACCACGTATACGTCAGAGGAAGTAACCGCTGCATTGGTACTTACATAAGTTGCAGTCCCTGTATTACGTCATATAGACGGGCAATTTGTATTATAGTTAGTTATTCGATCGGCGATGACCCCTTGCTTAGAAGCTAGAGCTTTCGGCGGACTCTACATCTTACACCGCGTTCGAAGCCGGAATAACATCCTTCCTATCTAAATTAATTAATAAAATAAAATACTTAAGTAAGTAAATAAAAATAATAATTAAAAAAATTTAAGAACGCCTTTCCTCTTTTTCATCGATAACCGCCTCAATGGTTGCACTTGCGGCACTGGACCGCAAAAATGTTGTTTGAAGATTTTAAACGAACGGTTCTTTTCTACTAGCGTTTTTACTAAACTAAAGCTGTTAACAGTTTATTTATTGTAAGCAGTGCACTACGTCGCGTCGTGAGTGAATCGTGTCGTGAACGTAAGTCGTGATTAGGATTTGCGTTCCGGATTATCCGATATCCGACAGCCATTTTGAAATCCGGATTTATTTTAAAGAATTTAAGAAATATAGTCCGGATTTTTCGTATTTTTTAATTTAAAACGCATTTTATTTGAAGTTCACTTATTAATGTACAAATAATAATATACAATTTACCGCCCTGTTTTTGCACTGCCACTTTGGCTTGCAGCTTTAAAACGTCGCATCAAAAATTATAAAGCATAAATAATATAATAACATAATACATAAATTGACACCTACGAAAAAGTTAATTTAAAAATAAATTTAATTTGAATAGATATTTTGAGAGAAAATTATAACTCGAGATAATTTTACTTTAAATCCGGATTATCTGGATTTAGAATGAAAAAAGGATGAAAATCCGGATATGAAAACTTTTATGGATTTTCCAAACGCAACCACCGGATGAGTTAGCGTCCGCGAGCGCCACTATCCGACGCTGCACCATTCTCGTTCAGTTTCCCGCTTCCGCTATCCACAGATAGCTATCGTTTATTCTAACTTTTTCCCCGTACAAAACAACGGTGTGAGCAGTCTGTGCATTGTGAGCCCTGCACTGCGTAGCGTGGTGTCATGCCGTGACGTGACTGGTGAGTCTCGTAACTCGTTCGAGTGCAGCGCAGCCGCCGGATGAGTCAGCGGCCGCGGGCGCCCCTGTCCGACACTACACTGTACCATTGATATGCTCATAGTTTCCAGATCTAAAGATAGGTAGTTATCGTTTAAAGTTGGCTGGAGATTTGCGAGCTTCTTCATCATTGTGTTCAGTTCTTCACAGTCCATATCCGCAATATTTATGCTTGTGCCGTTTTAGTAAGAAGCTGTGTTGAATCACACAGACTTTAGACCACCAAACAGTGACCATCTCTTTATTAGAGGCAAGTTTTCGTTTAGAGCATTGCCTAGGTGCTGGACCGCTTACGATTGTCAAAAAGAATCCAACTTTCTTCGTAAGTGACAATGCGTTTCCAAATCCCTTCGTAAAAAAATCTGTACGTTGTTTCTGGCGTTTATTCGTCGTTGTCGACCATAGTTTTTGGGCGACCATGGGGTTAATTTTTCAGATCAAAATTTCCAGATCGGAAGCGTTCGAGCCAATAACGGGTCGAGCGTTAGTTTGAAGTGTTCGCTCCGTATACGTCGTTAATTTTGCGTGCCGTTTGCGCCGCAAAACTACCATGATGGAATTCGTATTCCATAATTTCTCGTATTTTTGACGTGTCGATGCCATGCTGACGAACGTGATGGAAGCAAAACACTAATCAATAAACTTATAACTGAATTTGAAAATATGTAGTATTCCGTGTTTTAAACATGAAATTAATTTCAAATTAAATAGAATTCTTAGTCAAGCATAAATAAATGACATTTCTATTGGCCAGTACTAAGAACGTCAACTTCATAGTTAAAGAACTATTATTAGTTGTCATTCGCCGTAGAAGACAGCTATTATTATTGTTTGAAGAGAACGTGTTTACACCCATAATAAATTTGTTCCAAAGCGAATTTACCATTGAAAACGTGTTTGTTTCAGAGAGATCACATGCGTCACCTTAGTCCTAAAATTAGAAAGCCCAGTGATATTTACTGGGCCAAAACCTCTTAAATTAGATGACTAAGCCTATGCTGATCGAGTGTACTATCATGTCTCTTTCTATAATGGTTACTATAGTTATAATATCTAGTTATACTTCTTTGCGAACATGCAGGTTTTCTCATAATTATTTGTCTTCATCGGAAAGCTAGAAGCAGTAACTTAATACTATTAAAAATAATAACCCCTTTATGTCCCAAAGCCTCCTTTCATTCTAACTTACTATGTAATAAATGGAATTGGAGTGTCTGTCTAATAATAAATTAAGGGTAATAATTAAATGGAATGTGTTATTTATATGTCACCTAAAAATAATCAACCAGTTTTAGAAATTTAGTTTTTTTATGCGATTTTTTTTGTTTCACCGATACACTGAACGGATTTTGATGACATTTTCCCTTACCGTGTATTATGTATACGCTTTGTTTTATCTCAATAGCTCGAACGGATTATTAATTATAGCCTTAAGTGTTTGTACCCCAAGGATCCCATTTATAACCTCTTTTTACACTGATTTCACGCGGACGAAGTTGCGAGCGCTCCCTAGTAAAACGGATAGATTATAGTTATCGCGGCTTCGTCCGACCTTTGATAGGCCCCAACTAACTATTGCTCGTAACGGCTTAAAATGAGAATTTAATAGGTACATATTTATAAATTACTAATACCAGTAATAATAACTATGTCGCCTCCACCGGATGAGTCAGCATCCGAGCGTAAGCGTTAGCGCCACCTCGCGATATCGTCCTCGTCATGTCGCGCAATGCAAGCTACTGTTTACAGATTTGACAATATCTACTCAAACTGGACAAAGAAATACTTACTTACTTACTTAATACTTGATATTATCTTCAATTTGGGCTAGTAAATAGTATTTTATGTCAACTGCTTTATAAGATAGCATTGGAGGTTATAATATACTATCTTCACGAAGCTTGAAACGAAATATACATAACCAAAAGCAACACAGTCCTTATACTACGCCATACTACACTATTAATACTCCTTTTCCGATAGTTAAAAAAATTGTTGAAAGTCCAATTTCGAATAGGTTAAACAATGTGGTAATATGTGTGGAAAGGCCGAGTTAAAAGTGAAATATATAATTATGAACAGTATAATAAATGTGCACTTAACAGATACAGGATCAGTGTACCAGTAATAATTTAAAACCAAACGTTATTAGTTATTATTATAAGTGACTCACACAAATGATTAAATATTTGATTTAATCATTTGTGCATGCACCCTGGACCTCATAGACTAGAGGGTTGCCTAGAGTTTTCGAGGGGTGAATTTTAAGTGGCCGTTCTTGTTTTATTACGGTTCCGGGAATGTCATTACAATTTAAACAGAGTGTACAAAGTAAAAATTAATATGCAATATTTAGGACACCAAAACTGTTGAAAGTCCAATATTTTAAAATGATGTTCTTTCAACCTGGTTTCTGTGGATCCAACGCTTCCAGCGCTAATAACTATTTATTGTAAAATTTATTAGTGGTTCACGAATTTAATAACAAAGGTTTGCTATCCAAATACCAACAATGCCTTTAGCAAATTATACTTCGTCCGGCCGTTTTGTGAAATACAGCTAGAATAAAGTTCATACTGCTAAGAAATAGATCAATAGACCTCTGTGATACTTGTGAGTGGCGGTGGGTGGGGTGCAGTGGGTTGCGCAGCTGTCTCCACGCGTGAGTCAGACAGAGACTGCAGATGCAGACACTCTACACCGAATGTGACTCTGACTACTGCTGTGCTGTTTATTTTACACCACTCACTATCAACGAGCCTATCTCAACTAATAAACTCACTGAAAGCGTTCTTATTACAACTGTCGGATTAAATAGCGTGCTATTACTACCGATAAACTGTCATGGTTTAGCATAATGTGTGTTAATCTAAAATGCACTTAATTAAAAACCAATAAACTGAAAAAACAACTACTTACTTGCACAAGCAGCATGTTTCACTATTTTTATATTTCTTTCCTTATGAATGTTTCTGGTACCTTTGCTCTTCGTATTGTTCAAAATGATATTAACTGTGTGACAGCTCCAATTTTACAGGATATGAGAAGGTTTTTTGGAGTGTTTACAGAAATTTCAATGAATTGGCCAGATATATGATTTATTCTCTCTCTTTCACGTCATCTATTTCTTCGTACAATATTTGAGCACTACGTTTAACATACTTTGAATATCAGTGGATTTTTATCGAAATTGGAACATGATAACTTGATCAAATGTTTCCTATCTTCAACTGTTGAATCTTAAAACGTTCTCATGTTGGAAAGCAAATAGATTCCTCGTAATAAAGATTGCGAGGAACGCCAGCTCGTTTATTCCAGTCGCTCTTGCGGGAGCGGCTTTACCTCTCAGAGCCACCCTTTGTTTATTCCAGTTTTAATTTTCGAATAGCCGACGCCAGTGCTGAATAGTCATTGTTAGAGGTCGGAAACGGAAACGGTATTAACGTTTCTATATTGGGTAGGCACGTAACGAGCATCAGATCAATTGTGTTAAAAGAGGAAATAATAAATTAATGCGCAATTAGGTCATTTTTATTCACAAACAAGGTGAATGTGTACGCTGCACTCCGCTTACGTCCCATAGCAGTAATTTATGCTTCCGGATCATTATGCTTCAAATAACACGACATGATTGACGACTGTGTAAATATGTCGCGACAAGTTATCTCTGCATTATGAGCCCTATATTTAGAGCGGTAAGTTATAATGACGCCAGTCTGCCCATAATATATAAATATCATCGGATAAATATGTTTAGGGCTCTGTGAGTTTGTACTGACCAAACATATAAACATGTAGAAAACTCTATTTTCTGTCAATGTATCGATCCGTGTCTGCGATGTTACAATTATTGTTGAAGATAAACTTGCTCGACATTTCGTAGCATACGACCACGTTTCACATGTTAACAAAAAATTTCGCAATCAAAATATTTGTATTAAAATCTTGCAACATTTTTCTGTTCAACCGCAGGCGACTGCAGCCGCCGAACAGTAATAAACTGCAGTCGACCATTTGCAGTCACGTGTGTTAGAGCCCATAACGCGAAGGGATTTTTTTTCGTATTTAAAATAGAACAACTGTACTTTAAGACTGAACTATATTCTAAAGAAAACAAGATATTATGTTACATATATATAATTAGGGATTTTGCCTACACTACACGTTATTAAAAGCCAAGATGATTCAAATAGTTGCTGGTGTAACATTCAAAGGGACCTTGACGAACGAGTCGTAAAGAAGCGACACATTCAACATTTTGGATCGATTTTGGTAGTATACATAATATAGCTTCTTTGGCAGACTTCGCCAAGGGGTAGAACCTGTATACGGTACGCGCTGGGTGATACCAAGCACAAGTGTTAATGTTGTGGTTGGTAATAGTGCCACAGTAGTCTATTGTAATACGTTTTAATGGTTAATCCATTTCTTTTTGTCGTATTTTAATATGTGATTCTCGGTTTGTTTATAGTCCATTGTTAGTTATTAATTTATACTTGCATTCAAACACTGTAATATTTTAAGTATTATATTTAGTCTTTTTTTATTAATATGGCGACGGGACGTCTTCTGCAATTGCCAGTGTCCATTTGCTAGTGATGCCACAACTGATAGAAGACTGTTCTAATACATCATACCCCATTGCTTTTATTGCTTTTTTGTCTGCTACTTCACGGATTTGTCTAAAGATGTAATAAGTGTCCGTACTCTTAGTGGTACCGAATGAATGTGTTTTTTAAAAGACAAATTATTATCAATTATAATTCCCAGATATTTTATGTGGTATGTAGGTTTGATATTAGGACGGCTACAGTTACAAATAGAATGGAAAATTGCATGCATGTATGGGCGGTTATTGGAGTGGATGTATTTTGCATTAAGATGAACAAACACTTCTATTCTGTAGTGACAAACAGAACTTAACCCTTTTGATAAATCTATAACTATTTTTATATTACCTTTTTTACTTATTAAGTAATTATGAAATTAAACAAAGACTAAGTAAGTTTTTACCTATATAACGAAACTATTGTACGTTTGTACAAAGCTAGCAAAATTTCAAACGTAAGAAATGTATGTGTAGCAATGAACCTCCTGTTTTATTAAGTCGGTTAAGAATTCAAATCTTAAGTAGGTTACTTGGGTCATTATAATTTTAAAATAACCGGCCCGCGCGCCTCGCCTTCAAGGTGAATCGGTTCTCATA
Organism: Dalla quadristriga; assembly: GCA_018245335.1. Classification (NCBI taxonomy): domain Eukaryota; kingdom Metazoa; phylum Arthropoda; class Insecta; order Lepidoptera; family Hesperiidae; genus Dalla; species Dalla quadristriga. The sequence continues at coordinate 1,274 of DWLO01002788.1, read as the reverse complement.
CTCCCTATGTTGTCATAGGATTCTTATAGTTCATAGACAGACACTTGAGTAGTCTAGCTGCAGATAAGTAACTCTTTTTATTAAAGCTTCACATGGTAGAATCTGTTTACGGGCATTGTGATCTACACCGTGAAGCAGTTTTTGTGCTTCGCTTGAAAATGCTCGAAATTATTGCTTCACGGCGACGACCACTTCCTCCTCGGTATCCTATCAGTCAGCCGATTACCAAGGCGGGATGACGTCAGGCGGCCGCTCATACAATGTTTTCTACAACATAAAATAATGTTGTGCCAACCTTAAGCAAATGTGGATTACCAACAATGTAAATACATCGGTAAAATTACAATTTTACCAATATTAATCAAAATTACAGTAATCGCAGTAATTATTAATAACTCCCGGCAATTAATAATTACTAATACTAACCGCATTTATCCTTTGTCCATTAAATAAAGAGTCCATCATTATTATCAGGAATAGTAGATACGCTTCTGTGATGGACATCAAATTGTGATTCGATTTCAATTTCGTGATGCTTGTTTCACGTTTGGTACGTCGAAAACATTCTGAAACCATAATTTAAACGTTCTTGGCGGCAATACCGTTGAATGTTGAAGCGATTCCAAATATTCCAATGCGGTTTGCGTAGGTAACCAGTGCTGCCTAAACAGAAAACAATACTAAAATCGGTGCATCAATTTGGAATGTGCAATGACAAAATAGACGGACAAAGGATTCAAACTCACTCCTCTTTTTAGTCCGAGGTTAAAAACACGTAAAGTAGTCTAGAACCAGATGCAGTACGTAACATTATGAAGTGGGGTGGCGTGCAATAGTATTCGGTTGCATTGGTGACCACAATGCTACTTGATACTTAGGAAATATTGCCACCCACTGAAAGTACAAACCGCGCGAAGGTACTGTTACTTAAAAGTACCTTGGTTTGATGAAATCGCCAGTGCGGTTCGTAAACCTATACGAGAACGTCTAGTATGAATGTGTATGCATGTATGTATTGCAATAGCATTACTTTTACGCAAATAAATAAATCCAACTGGGTGAATCGAATGACCTGCCGGGTAATTCTCTAATAAACACAACAGCGTTGCGCTCGTCGTCGAGTTCACAACGATGGCATTGCTCGGATCGTCTTTAAGTACATCGCTGCTAAAAACAGCATTCACCAAGCAAGATAATGCCTACGTCGATCTCTTCAATGTAAGAAGCAACGCTGTAATCTACGGCGAAGTAGAGATGTCCCGATAAGTTCCGAT
>DWLO01002787.1:0-11926 GCA_018245335.1 Dalla quadristriga | reverse complement strand
CTACCAAATTACTATCACTTATTTGATTTTTTTTTACTTAAAAGGCCTCTCGCCTTTCGCATCTCTGTCGCTCGCACATTCTACCATTTTCATCGATTGTAACAGTCTAGGTAGACTTTTACATTGTATTAGACAAGTTAGATAGACCATAATTAAATCCGGACTTTCCTTGAAACATTTTATGCCCACCCAGATCAACATGCGCTACAATATTAAATCAATAGTTCTCATAGCCTCTCAAAACAAACCCGTTGAAAAACTAGTTTTAGGTAAGCATTGTCAAGGTCAACTTCAAATACCGGACTACAATTTTCTGTGAAAAAAACCATACCTCAATCTTGAATCTTGTTTTTTGGGAAACGTGGGTTATAGTTCGCTATTGGGACTGAGCACAAAGCCCTATCAGAATAATAACATACGATTTGCATACGATTTATTTAGCCAGACACGGACTTACATTTATTTTATCGCTATAAAATTGGCTCGCTGCTCAAAAATAATTTCAAATTCATGTCCGAGAGATTACAAAAATAGAAAAATCGTTACTTAAAGAAGTGTTGTTGTTTTGTCTATTAAAAGCAACTACATTTCTCGTGTGATATCCTACAAAGATAGAACTAAAATTAGATTTTAATGATAACAGACGCGCACTGGGGTTTATTACCAGATTCTGCTACACCAATGATTTTAATAACCAGAACAGGGAAACTTCATATTGCGTCTGAGTATACCGATAAATAGAAGCGGTGATAGTCGAGCGGTTAAGACTTCGGTAGGTCCGTGGTTCGATCCCTAGGTACCTGTAACTGAGTATTTTAGTTAAGTGCATTTTAAGCAAATAAATGTCACCTGCTGTAACAGTGATGAAAAACATCATGAGTTCTCCATAACGTTCTCAAAGGCATGTGAAGTCTGCCCATTCGCATAACGCCAGTGTGGTGGACTATGGCCAAATCCTTCTCATTCTGAGTGGAGACCCGTGCTCAGTAGTAGGCCAATGATGGGTTGTTGACGACGATGGTAGCAAGAAAATCTTACCAATAAATAAAATTGGGAGTGTCTGTCTGTGATGTTAAAATTAAGGTCAATAATTCAATGGAATAATGCCTTTTTCATGACACATGATTATGTTACCGTTTTTAGAATTTAGAGTATGTTTGTTTGCGTTTCTTTTTCATGAACAGGGTCCGAAAACGCTGCACGGATTTCGATTGGCTTTTCAGGGATTGTAGTCACTAACGTACCGTAAAGGTTTTGTTTTATCTCAAGATTCAAGTGTTCTATATTTTTAGAATTTACGCGGGGAAGTCGCGATCCCAAATTTTCAGATATGCAGGCCAAAAGCTGGGTACGCCCATGGGAAGACGGGACGGATTACCGCAACTTTGACCAAGGTTCAGCAACTGTATAAACTAAGCCTTCAACTTCAACCTCTTATGACGCCCAAACGAGTGATGACCAAATAATACAGTAAAATATGCTTTTAAGTAGGTAAAGATTATTATATAAACGTATGTTTTAGTTATACTTGTGGGGTTCCGTAGTCAATAAAGCAATCCCTTCTGCAATGAAATGAAATGAAATACTATCTATACGTCTTAATCAAAATAATACTTCTAACTAAATAATAATGTACCTACTATTTACAAAAATTATGATGAGAATTCTGTCCGTATTTATGTCTTTCAGTAGGTCACTGGTGTCATGGTAGTCAATAGTATGTACTAAAATAGTATGTGTAAAGTGAATATTAAGTACTCATTAAAAAATGGTATGGCTGGTATTCATGACTTGTGAAAAAGAATTCAAGATCCATGATACAAAAAAATTTATGAAACGGACCCTATGGATTATGGTGACATTGAATAGTTGTTTGTTTTATTATTTTAGTACCTACCTTGGTTTAGTATTGTACAAGACATGTTTGTCAGGATTTTGTCGGAACCGAATAGATGTAAGTAGGTATAGGACTCACTACGCAACCTTTTACGAGCGAGATTGACTCCGACTTGCCTGTTTTTTTTTATTAAATCAGACAGAGCATCAATCAATACCAAAAATAAGCCCAACTTAAGGTGATACAACGGTTTTTAGTGTGTTTTCAATTCCACAAATTCTCCTTCAATTATAGGATTATGAACCTAATTTTTGCACATATATTTCTTGACTATATGATCTAAGTATTCATTGAACGAAAGAATGATTACATTAAATTTTCTCGAAAAAAAAAATTTGTGTACATTTCTTTTCCATTTTCTGAACCACTACTATATTTTCACGAATTTGTTCATGGATTTATTTTTAAAACACAGAGCTTAAACATTTCTTAAATGCACTAAACCATTTTCTTACTCCATCAAATAGCTTTGTGAATGAAAATAAAAATGATGTCGATTATTTTCGAACGCGCGCTCATTATAGCCATCTCACCATTTACGTAGGTAGGTACATGAAATAGTTGTATTACTGTAACTTTTAAAACTCCATATTCCTTCGTGATTGGTCCGTGACACGTCCGCTTCATTTTTAAGTGAGGATCGATGCATCCTCTTAACCCTCTTCAGAAGCAGCAAATAAACAAAACATAATTACGAAGTGGCATGTAACAAAGTATAATTTCGGACGAATTTTTTACTTATTCCAATCGTAAATTTCAAAGACATTTTGATCTCTTGATTATATAGTAGGTACTAAAAATACCCGTCAAAACATTGTTGTATGCCCTCGAGTTTTTATCACAAGCCAGTAAACAAAACTGACATTTGAAGAACATACAGCTATTAATATTTTTTTTTGTTTGTGTAATGTGAATAGCAAATGGGCATGCAGACCCGCCAACCACTGCCTCCCATGCACATCCATGACAAACCTCGAGAAGTACTGTACGAGGGACTGTGAGTAAGTTAGTTAGTCCTGTAGTACATACAGTCAGTACTGTCAGTACAGTTTTGTCCTGTTAGTACATAGCAATAGGAATATTAATTGGCAAGTATTAATTGGTAACAGTGGAAGTTAGGACTGTTAGTGTAAGTTAGTCCTGTTAATCATTAGTATTTGTCCTATTCGAAGCTAGTCACAGATGCGTTGCTACCCCTGAGGACTGTGGTGGTCTCTGGTATTAATGTAACCGACATCCACACATTTCCGACCGAAACAAAAATTGTTGAAAAACAATGATTACACGGCAGAAATTAAATTAAGACGATGAATATTTAAAAATGGTTTTACATACTATACTTGTAAAGCTTTGACTTGATTAATGTTAAGATTAACGAGAAGCCTTTTGGGCGAGGTGTTTATTTTGTTTAACCGTGCATGTAATATGAAACTTTTTTCTATGTAATGTGCTTGTAATCTTTTAATTGTATGTAGTGTACAATGAAGAATATTTGCATTATATTGTCATTTGTCATCGTGTTCATGGTTGCCGTCCGGTTCGCCGTCGCCGTCACCGTCACCGTGCCGGCAAGTGCAATAACGCCCCCTGGGTGATAGACCATCGACAAATATAAAAACCACTGAAAATGTGTACCTGCAAATAGTGCACAGGATTACTGAGGGCGGTGTGAACAGCACCCCGAGGCGAGCCGATTATATGTTTCTTCACATTGGCAACGTCACTGAAGAACAATATTTCGTGAAACGGTTGCGTGTGAGGCGGCTGCAGTCCCTTCCTGAACATCTCTTCAATGTAACTTACAAATCTCGAACGAATCATTTCAAATTCAGATTGAATCTTGTCGACTCTTGTTGCTTTTAATAATTTCTGGAAGGCAATTATAAATACCTATATAATAATATATATTAATCGAAATAAAAACCTGAAATTGGCTCAGTTAATATAAATTTTGTCAAAATGTTAACTGTGATCGGTTAACCACTGGGAACAAATCTGAACAAAACTTCGAAAGATGTTATTGCTATGAAGAGTTGTAAGGCACACGTCTATTTTAGTTTGTTTAACAAAATTGAAATAAATGTAGCTTACCTCCTTTAACTTATATCTATTACCCGGCATGTCCAAACAATCATCAGTAGTATCCGTTTTCGTAAAAATAGTAGCCTCATTGTTTGCATTTTCGATTTGTCTCAGAAAGGTGAGCAGATGTACTTTAACGGTTTTTAGAAAGCTTTCTCCAAGTCTGTCGCCGTTATGACTAATATCAGTTTGACTTAACTTTTTTGGCGATGCTCTGAGAGATCTAATGGGTGATGTTATTTGTAAAGCAGAGTTCACTACTTGTACTGCATTCTTTAAGCTCTCAGCCAATTTAACCTGCGATTGAAAGTTTAGTAACTGCATACACTCTCTGAACTCTGGCGATTCCGTTATGCACTCCCCAGCGCATTTAGCGTAAATTTCTCGTACCTTAAAACGAAAAATTCACAAAGTAATCTTTAATATATTAGTACTCAAGCTTAGTTTATTTGTTATTTTATGTAATTTCCATGTACAAACCGATTTTCCAAGTATATTTTTCGGGATATGTTTTATAAATACCAGCAACAATCTGACGCATGTATAGAAACTATGTATATAATCGTGAAGTTTATTCATCTCTTTAAACAAAACTTCTTTGAAAAAGTGCTCATTTTCAAAGAGACCAATTCTTGTTTTGCAATCTTGCATTTCTAGAAATGGTCTGAAGGATGGCAGCTGATGCAAATTTTCAATGTCTTCAGTGCTTAAATTTATTATAGTTTCCTTAATTTTATCTCGTTCGCAACATAAGGCCTTAGAATTGTCTCCATAATAGTGGTCCATAAAACAATACTAAAACAAAAATTGTCATAAGGAGTAATTTATCTATTTTCTATCAATCTTAGTGAGAGAGTTACTACTCACTCTACAAACATGAAAATGTATTTAAAAAGGAACTAAAGTATACCTTTACACTTTGAATTAATCCGGTAACAGAGAAATCATAGAATAGAAATACATCTGTTAATAATTCAAAAGCCTTCCCGGATAAATGAAAAGAACTTGTGTGGGTCAAGAAAATATTCTCAAGAACCTGAAAAAAAATGTGATTATAGGTACTTCAATTGTACATGGAGTTCATTCATCTTCAGTATTTTACTTGCTTAGAACTTTAGGGACAAAAATAAGGAGATTGCAATATAGTATAATCATAATATCATACTTGGTGTAACCAACTAGTTCTGGAAGTCAACAAACCAACATTAAATAAATATTGGTTTTGCTGTTACTAAGTAAACATCGCAACAACTAAAACGATTCACATTAAAAATATGCTTCACTTCTCAAACTGTCAAAACAAATTTAATTTAAATTGTACTTAACTGTAAATTACCAAAAGCATAATGACATAGAAATCTCACCTCATTCATGTAAACATGAGACGAATGGGAATAAAATACTTTGATCAGCAATTTTGATGACACGTGGTAAGGAAAAGACTTGTGAAGGGCTGACACTGATGTCGCCACTCCAAACACAAAAATAATTGGTAGTGTAGATATGTAGGAACTAAAAAGAAGAATTGATTTATGATACAAGTTTTTCAATAGTCAAAACAATTTTAAACAATTTTTATCTGGTACTTTTTAGTAGTACTTATTTTTTCAAATTCAATATCTGATAAAATTTTATGAAAGTAACAAACAGGAATGCAGGCCACCTCACTATTTCCAATTGAATTTATATAATTGCGTTGTAATCAATACAAAACCTTATAAGATATCAATGGTAAAAACATAGTTATACAATTATTGTAATCTGGTTCTTTTTAGTAGACCTTCTTGATCATTTTTCAAAATTAAAATCTTAATAAATATCATGAAAGCAGCAAACAGGTTTGCAATTGCTGCATTTTGCTGTTTACAATTGAATTTATATTATTACCTTGTAATCAATACAAAATCTTGTAATATATTGCAGTTAAAGCTCTCAAAATCTGGCATTATTATAACTAGAGATTTCTTAGGATTTGGTTGTTTGCTCTTCTTAGCTGAGTTTGTGTACTTTTCACAGTACCAGCTCAACAGTAACTTCATTGTACACTGGCTCTTTGTCAGCTTTCTTTTAGCATGACTCTCCAAATTATCATCTTCAATATCGACTATGGAATCCTGCAAAACACATATTATTTTATCTAAGAACAGTATAACACTGTAGCAAATTGACAGTTGGAACCCATGTAAATAAGTCCTATTTGTACTCCTATGAAGTAGTATTATTCACCTAGCAACCACATTCTTCCAACTCTATGACCAAATTAGCTTCTCTAATTTTAATTACCACTCATACTACTTGCGCTAATATTATCTATAGATACCTGTAAGAATAGGCCACAAACATGAAATCAAACTTTCCGATGCATAATAATATAATAATAGCACAAGGAAAACTGACATATGAAGTAGTCCCATGAATTAGCTGCCAAACTGCATTTTCAACTAAATGTTTCACTGTCTGCGCATCTTGGGATTCAATCATTGCTACATGAGGAGTCACCTCGGCTCTGAAAATACATAAACACTTTATTTCTTTTAGTATATTTATGGCATCCCATTATTCTATTTCTAACATTCTTTTATTAAATTTTATTCTTACCTAACTTTATCAATAAGAGCAACAAACTGATTTACATGATCTGGTTGATTAATTCCAGTTAATAAAGTAGCACTTGGTATAACATCCTCAAACAAGTCTGTTTCATTATCCCAGTCAAAAGCTTTCATATAACCAACAAGGTCATGAAGCAGTGCAGCATAAGTATTCTGATGTAATTTCTGTAACAAAAAGTTTTGTCATCTTTTGATTTTCAACAACAAAGTTATTTTTCCTTATGAAAGGTGGTTTGTTGAGGAGTGCAAGGGGGATCACTATAGGGAGATTTCTTTCAAAGTTCGTCAGCAGAATTCGGTAGTTTTCGAGATTCCTAGCTATCAACATTTTAGAGCTTAGACTACATCTAAACCATGTAAAACGATTTTTGTTTTTTATTCCAGTGGAGACATTAAGGTAGGAAACTACTTTTTTAAATCACAAATTTTCTGAATTTATTATTTTCACACAATAACTAAGTAAATATTGTAGGTTATTGAATATAGTATAATTCTGCGATAAGCTAGTTTCATATTTTAACCAGCGATCAACATAATACAAAACAAAAACTTCTACTCACCTTCAGTTGGTGTTCAATTGTATCCCAATTCTTCTTAAATATAACATACCATGGTTCCTTGGTAAACATAGTTTCGAATAAGCTATTTTTGGATTTCTTCCTAGCAGATTTAGATTTTTGATACCCATTACGGAAGAGGAATACACCCTGAAATTATTGATATTCTAATTGAAATCGAATAAACAGATTACACGTTCAATAAAGATTGAAAGAATATAGGTACCTTGGACACCGAAACCGTTGGATCCATGTTAAAAAAAACCTTTCACGCCGAAATGACACTATTAGTAAAATATTTACTTATACTATCACATTACAGAATAATAGTAATAATCTTTTATTCTTTTAGATATCTATACTTTCTTACACTTACACTAAAGAAAGCAATAATTGTAATAAATAAATTATAAAACGAAATTTTGAATTCAAGTGAACTGTTTTTAAGTTTGACTTTGACTTACTATATATTATTATCTCTTTGACTTTGACTGATAATACTTTATTGTTGCCATGTTTACATTGGACCATGTTCACAGACAATACAGCGTTTATTTCAGAGGTTTTAGTTATAATATCAAAAATCATGTACACTCGTAGATCGAGAATGTACACTTCACTAACATATCAGTTTTTCACATACTCTTTGGATGAAACTATAGAAAGTGATACAGAAAAATGTCGCACAGAGAGCACTCGTCGCACCGGTCGCACCCAAAGAGTATTTAAATAATAATATAATCACTAACACCACCCACTAAGTCGCACACCCACCTTATATCCGAAAAGTATTTTACATCAATTATAAACAACTACCTATGGTATTCGGAAAAGACAATAAGGTCGAAACAAAGGTGAACAAAACTAAAAGTACTATTGGTGTAAATAAATGTCTTTTAAAATTTTTGTTAAAGTTAAAGATTCGAAAAAATACTTTTTAAAGTGAACGTAACTGACTTGACAGCGACAGCTGTGCATAAGTTTGTCACGCCATCTTTAGCATGAGGAAGGTATTTTGCAAAAAAATTACAGCATTTTATGTTTTTGTATTAGAACTACAGATGGCATTGATCGCTGTTTACACTGTTTTACGAATATTTTTATAAGTACAAAAACAATCTTACTGAGCTGGCCCGCTGCTGGTCTTAAGATTCGTATGTTATGTTACCCAAGTTTAAATAAACTATGTTCGAACAATATTAGAAACTAGACTTTACTCGCGGCTCTGTCCACGTATAGTCTTTTTCTAAACCAAATCTGGGGTTCCGATGTCCATAAAATTTTCGTCCATAAGTGTAGGTATCTATTTAATTAATGTAGCTGAAAAAGAAGCCATGGAAATCAGGTGGAAACAAATACTACAGCGAAATGCTCTGTGACTGAGAAACATTGAAATAAAACGACAACATTGATAACAAAAACGTTTTTCTTCTGCCATAGTACAATAATAAAAACAATTAACATCACTTTATATACACTTAAAACATAAACGGTATGAAGAGATAATACATTGTAGGTAGGCAGACTTATAAAAATATTTTTAAGCACTGTCCACCTCTCGAAATTTATTATTCTAACAGCTTATTATGGGTATAACATCAACGTAAACGTGTTTTTTCTATATTCTGCGGTTTACACTTACGAGTAAGCGATTAATATAAAATCCCATAGTGTGCTCATGTATGGTAGCCCGCCATGCTTCCCTGACCATTTCACCGATGCATTCAGCTCTGAGGTGTTTTGACAGAATCAGAAAGAGATATTATACCTACCACAGTATAGTTTATAAATAATACTTAAACTATAATGTGGATCCACTTCACAGAGGACTAGTGCTTTCTAGGCATGTAAGAATTGTATAGTAGGGGAATTCATTCCTTGAAACGTCTTCAATGGAATATGTAATTTAATCTTAGCGGCTGTATTGGTACGACGTAACCATGACGTAACTATTGTCTAATGTACTCAATATTCTTTAGGTAGGTGCCTACTTGTATTTAGATGTTTTACGAAGGGGCGCAACTGGCCGCAGCTCACAATGTTTCTCAGATCTCAGAGCTAGCTAGAGCTATAGATATATGCTGTGCCTACATTTTTGCCGGTTAACAGTTCACATTATTGATGATTATAATTTAAATTCAATAAGTATAGAGTCAAAATTAAAATCATTAAACTTAAATATAATTTAAGTAGAATTTAAATAGAAACTTCGTGAATAAGAAGCATAGACAAAGGATATCTCTGCTAAAATAAATAAATTTGTTAGAATTTCCTAACAAATTTTAAGCATATCTACAATTTGAGGCAAACTGTAAAAAATGTTGGTACCAAATTATGTTATTTTTTTACAAAAGTAGTTAATTAAACCTTACAATTATGTCTCGCAGTACGGTAAACTTTATAAATAAAAATCAAACTTACATCTATTTTTCTTGTTTCTTATTGAAAAAACTAATTTACTACAGCAAACATATCGTTTTAAATACATATTGATAGAAGTATAATGCACGAGTTATCGTGGCCGTAAACAAGTGGGCTAGCTGGATATTTAGGTTAGTTTATTTACATATTTTACATTAAACATTATATTATATTAAATAAGTAAGGCGGCATTTGGAAGTAATCGAGACGAAAATCACTGCGCAGTAACTTCAACACACCTTTGATTAGATCGATTTCATAGATACCTACTAATAAATTGTAAAATCTCTACATATTTTAGTCTGTTGCATTCAAGGAACAGTAATTGCAATAAAGGTTTAATGCTTACTAATAAATAGGTATTAAAAATGTGAAAATTCATTTGTGACTTTTTGGTTTGTTATCCTTCACGTTGCAACGGAGAAACAGATCAACGTGATTTTTTACATTGAGATAGGTAGTTTATGAGATATGAGTCGGAGACTGACATAGACTGTCCCAGATTAATAAAAGGTTCCTGTGGGATAGAAATGGGAATTATACGCGGGCTATAACTTATGATCCCTGTAGAACACGAATCAAAATGGCTAATTTATTTGTCGTAGCGCCCAGCGAATGTTACGCCTACCAATTGTTTATGACGTTAATGACGATGGCCTATGTGACTCCCGCGTAATGGTGCATATCAATCCCGTACGTTTTAGAACTTAATTTTAGAATAGTTGTCAAGTTGTATATGTCTAGGCCTCTCGAACTCTAGGAAAAAGGTTTTATTTCAGCAACTTTATTGTCAAAACGTAAATAATATATAAAAAGTGTAATTAATATATTTTAAAAATAGCTAGGTACCTCCTTTACAATTTGGAAAGGTTTAAAAATACATACTGTCGTCCTTTTCATAGAAAACATAATTTTCTAAACCTATACATGTTATAGTTTCTTAAGTTTTAAGTTAAATATTTAAATAATATGTCTGAATTAGATATTCATCCATTTCAAGTTAATATCCTTTGACGGTCGGAAGGACGAAAAGACGGACGATCAGACATCGTTGGCACAACAATAGGATTCCACCTGGACTCTTCGTATTGGGAACCCTAAAAATTACCGCAAAGTTAATCTAGTTTGCTGCTGTTGTCTTATATTGTCCATTCCTACACTTAAATTATGCATTGATAGTCACGAAAATCTGCATAATGCTTTCTTTCAATTTGTCTATTCGCTCAAAGAGTGGCGCTCGGCGACACGGACACAGTTTCAGTCAGTATTTGTATTGCCGCGAGTGAGTCTGAACATCACGCGAATTAGGCCCTTTACTCGTTGCAAAATGCGCCACATTAAGCGAATACACTATAGGTACATCTTTCTACACAATTCGAACTAAACATGAGTTGTCTTGTCACTACGTGGGAGAGCGAGGAGGCAGCTCCTTGCACGGTAAGCGCCTTTCCACTTTGTTGTTAAATTTATATTCGTAACAAAGGGCGCCACATTAAGCGAATAGACTTTACATTTTTCTACACAATTCAAACTAAACACGAGTTGTCTTGTCACTGCGTGGTAGCGCGAGACGAATGCTACTCGCACGTGATTGCCTTCCCTCTTCGGTCTTGAATGTATGTCCATTACAGCGGCGCCACGTTGAGCGAATATATATAGACTATACATCTTTCTACACAATTCAAACTACACATGAGTCGTCTTGTCACTGCGTGGGAGAACGAGGAGGAAGATCTTCGCACGGCGACTGCCTTTCCTCTTCGGTGTTGAATTTATATTCTCTATCACCAGCCTGGTGATCAGATCCCGACGGGGTTGTACGGCCCTCCTGACTGGCCGACGCCGCTTCTAGAGGAGGCCCCGTTGGTCCAAACGACATGCCTTCTGCACTGTACGCTACTTCCCCTGTCCCAACGTATTCAGACGGTTGGTATCCGTAACTGTTTAAGCTGAAAGCGATAAAATTTGTTTGTTAACTATTTTAATATTGTACTAGGCAATTAAATGCAAGAATTACATCAAATTAAAACATTCAATCACATAAATAAATGAGCGTTAAAAAGAAAGCTAATTTACATTAAATTAAATCATGCCGACCAACTTTTTTTTAACTAAGGAGTACTCGCGACTTCGTCCGCGTAAAATTTTGACATACAGCTTTTTTTAATACTGAACATTATTTGCATTACAAAGAAAGTTCAGTTTGGGATATTATATAAACAATATTGTTATGAATGAGACCCTTGGGGTTCAGACGCTATGGGCTATAACTAAAACACAATTTCAGATATTGAGGTAAGACAGCCTATACGATAAGTTAGTGCATCCTCTACAATCCCTGAAAATGTCATCATAAT
>DWLO01002786.1:0-11927 GCA_018245335.1 Dalla quadristriga | reverse complement strand
TCACGTCCTCGCCCTCGTGTAATCTAGAAATACAGGACATTTTAAGCAGCAAAAAGTGGTACAGTCTACCTCTTTATTACTCGAATGACTTTAATTCGTACCCTAAGGTCTAAGAAATCGCTTCTAAGCGATAAGACCGCCTTTTGTATATCGTATTTTTTTGTTTCGTATCGTGTATTGTGTTCTGCCGTCTCACGGCAACCTTTACATCATATTCATCATAATCATCATCATCATCATCAACAACATCCTATAGCAGAGCACTGCTGGTCTAAAGGTCTGTCCCAAAAATGGGAGGATTTGCCCATAGTCACCACGCCGGGCAAGCGGGTTGATGATTCCAGTAGATGGTAGTTATTGCACAAAGGACGCTGCTGCGTTCTCAGTTATACTCCCTTAGTCGCCTCGTACGACACCCGCGGACCTAAAGGGGTGGTGACAATTGCATTCTGTTCTGCCGTCACCATTACCACCTGTACATACTGTAATCAAACTGTACTATTAATAACCAGGATTCCTTCTGGCAAACTATCTTTAAACTATGTCCTTGTGCGAGTTATAAATCCAATCTACTTATATCGGTATCTTCACTTCGAGGAGATTAATAAAGTTACGTTTGAATGTTACGCAGAGAGAATCCTCAATAGAAACGGCATCAGAGATGACTTCGCGGAAAACAGTATTAGGGTTCCTTACGAGAAGATTCAAACAAAATCGAACGACAGATCTATTCTAAGAATGCTTCTAAGGTCTAAAATCGAAGATCGGATAATACACACACGCCCTTTGGACCCTAAATAGGGCTACCACTCTTACATTTGTACAACTGGTTGTACTGTGCAGTAGCGCCAAATTCTTCCGAAATGAACGCAATAATTACTTTAGAGCCGAAACTGGCATTGCGGTATTAACTTCCCAGTTGAAGTGTACACAATATCTACCAAGTAAAAAGAGTAGGATACAGTTGGTAGATCCTGTATACGGTAACCAGGCGGCATTATAACACTTATTTCTACCGCAAAGCTGTTATTTTTCAAGCAATTTATTTTCTGTCAAACGGTACAGTTGCAATACTGTGTTTTAAAAAAGGCCACTACATATACATAGGTAAAAAGGGTTGTAGCGTAATCGATTGGAAAATTATTATGCTCTAATTATTATGAAGGATAGTATCTCACGGTTGTTGGTTGTTGCTAACAATAGACGCGATAATCTATCCTTTACTTGGCTAGAACATTAATATTCACATCGGGGAGACTTGGTATAATAAATTAGAAGTTTGTCGTAGTACGAGTTAATAGATCCTATCTGGTAGAATAAGCGCTTACTTTATATTAAAAATTTAAAGAATTATTTCTAAGCAAAAACAGTTTTACAATTGATATTGACGTAAATGGTGGCAATAGTATGAACTGTGTCACCACTATTCACGCCCACCTTAGAATACAGAAAGAGCAGTTACTGCGCAATACCCATAGGCACTCCAATGCAAAACTAGACTTTGCCCAAGGCTGCGCTCATGAAAACTCAAGGCAGCTTTCATGATAATAAAACCGGAGCGATAGATAAGGATCTATCCCACAAAAACCGTGCATATTTCCGCGATATATAATAAAAAAAGTCATAAAGTAAGTCTATGTCACTCCCCGACACATATCTCAAAGCAAAAAACCATGTCAATCCGTCGCTCTGTTGCAGCGTGAAAGAAGAACAAACCAACAAACCTGTTATGGGCCGGAGAGTGAAATAGGCTACTTTTTGTCCCGAGAGAATGGCCGGTTCCTGTGGAATAGAAAGGGGAATTTTACGCAAGAGGAGCCGCAGGAAAAGTCTCGTGCAGTGTGATGTTCGGAGAAAGGGGACCTTCACACGCTATCTGAAAATAGTCGTGACTCGTAGTCGTAGGTCGTAATAGGTCGTCATGCCAAGACGATTGGATTACATTTCGCCGCTTGGGTTTGCCACCTCGGTAGCCCGGTTGGAAACGGCATCTCCGGTACAAATGAAGAAGGTCTAAATCGAAGGTCTAAATCTCACACACAGGCATATTTTCTAGGTTTGATAATTAGCAAAGGAGATTGACCACTTTTGGGTTTTAACTGTAATGCAAAGTAAAAAGCAAATCTAATTAAAAAGTTTTAGCTGTAATGCACGGGGCATTATAGCTAAAACTTTTAGTGAAAATACCTTCATTTTTTAATAACGCAATTAAAAAAAGAAAACATTTGCAATTGCAAAGCAAATAAATTATAATTTTGTGTATTTAGACACGGCGCGCAGACTCTATGCCCTTTCGGTCTCTCTGACTCTATGCGCGCTGTAATTAGGCCGGCTATAGACTCACAGCGTAAAATCGCGCAGGGAAAACCCGGGAACTAATGAACACCGTGAATAGGCGCGAAAACCCTCCACACTCACGCTCACGGGTGTTCACGCCGCGCCGTGAGTCTATAGCAGGCCAAATAAAAAACTCCTTTCCTTTCCGTGACAGAATCTTCCAATCATGATTCACTGCTGCTGCTTTTCTTGATAAGAGTACATACAGATCTGGATGTTTTTCAACTAAGAAACCACCAAAAAATTTAAAAAAAAACTCACCAAGCTGCTGTTCCCGTACAACGTGTCGTAGGACTCCGCTTTGGATGTGACGTTCCGAAGCTTGCACGGCTTTTTCAGCGGCGGCGGCGGTTGCCCGTGCTTGGGGGAGGGAGACGGCTGCTGGTTCCCACCTCCACCTGCGATGCCGACGCCTACGTGGTTGCCACTAGACTTATTCTCGCTCTCTTTCAACTTGCTGTTATGCGTCAGGTTGTTCTTGGTGAAGTTGCCGAGATGCTCGAACATGTTCGATAGGTGCTGGGACATCATTTTGGACAGTCTCTTCCACTGTATTTATAGCTCACCCGAATTCGCAGTTCATACACATGACTCTTCCCTATACAACACTTTCTACTCTAATTTTCGTTTTCAAGTTGTTACACATAATATCTGCAGTTCCGTGCTATTTTAGTTAGGTTAGTGAAATTCGTCCCTTTGAAGTAATTAAATTAAGTTTTAATTTTTTTATTTGTATGTCAAATTTAACATCAGATCAAAAATATAAAAAAAAAATTGTTTATTTATTTCAGTACATATTTTTATTTATA
Organism: Dalla quadristriga; assembly: GCA_018245335.1. Taxonomy (NCBI): domain Eukaryota; kingdom Metazoa; phylum Arthropoda; class Insecta; order Lepidoptera; family Hesperiidae; genus Dalla; species Dalla quadristriga. The sequence goes on along the minus strand of DWLO01002786.1, from coordinate 8,781 downwards.
ACACTTTATTGTACACCAAAATAATTATAGTTATAACTTTTTGTAAGGCAAAGTAAAAAAGGCGATCTTATTGCTATGTAGAATTTTCTTTCACATAACCGTTTCAATTAAATGATTAGTGTAATGTAAGTTAAAAACATAAAAAAGTATGCCTATTACTTTCATTTGCATTGCAATCATATATTTAGAAGAAACATTTATTAATTTTACTTTAAACATAAAGGTAAAAACAGGCATGCATGCCATTAAATGGTCACAGATGTCTCGAGGTCAATGATGCTTACTTACCTATTACTCAGATTTAGCTTTCATCGCACTTATAGGCATGTACTTACTATAAAGTAATATCCCGACGCCCAAAGGACCTTTAGGTCAAAGATAATACTTCACATCCATCTGGTAGACAGTTCGACCATTCTCACATTCTTCAAGTAAGTTCAATTCTCACTATCAAGCGAGCTCAGTCATCACAAATACGTAACCAAAATATCTCTTAACATAGTTTTATCCGAGATATTCCTATCCATTTGTTTTACTTTATCAATAAAGTGACAAAGAGATCACATTAGTCATCGAACAATGCCTTTCAGCTTAGTTGGAATGAAATATGAAGTGGGAAGAGATTGGTCAGGACCTGAACATTATATTTAAGGATGCGCAGTTTTGCACATTGCTCCCCCCATACAACCGTAATACTGTAATCATCGCTTCGTTTATTATTTTAGATCCGTGTGATGCCAAGGTTAGCTAATGACGTGTAATACGTTGAGCGACGGAATCATTGATCAATATTAAACTGTCACGACGATTTTTTGAGACATCGATCCTCACTTTAAAATGAAGCGGACATCCGTCGGGACCAATCACGGAAGACTAAGGAGTTTAGAAATGACAGTGATGCAACTATTTCATTTACGTAAATGGTGAGATTGCTATAGAGATCGCGCGCTAGAAAATAATCAACGTATACGCCAAACATCATTTTAATTTTTATTTACAAAACTATTTGACGGATGGGGAAGAAAGGTCTTCGAATGGAGACCACGATTATAAAAAATGAGCAGAGGACGCCATCCAACCAGGTAGACTGATGACCTGAAGAAGTCAGCTAGAAACCGCTGGATTCTGAGGCAACAGGATCGGGTGGAGTGGCGCCGATTAGGGTCCAGCAGAAGACTCTTAAAGGCTGATAGATGGATGGATCTCTACCAGTAGAACTACGGTGGTAGGAACGGAATAGGTCGAATTATCGACTTATATACAGACTTCATTTGACGCGATTCATAGTTATATATTTTTTAGGTTGAGAATTGATCGCTGAAGAAAATATTTGCATACATCAATAAAAACGTAACGAGGACAAATGAATGATTGTACAGTCGCGAACGAATGTGAATTCTCGTGAGCTTTGCAGACAGCGAACTATTTATGTGTATCGGCAATTGTATCGGTGAAATTGTTCGGTGCTGGAAAATCCCTTGAATCGAAGATTAAAATATATCTGTCATCGCTTTTCTTTTTCCTGACACTAGAATGTATACAGGTCTAACCCCTTACTTATAAAAAATCGTTACTCAGTATCTTACTGTTTGTAAGTTAAATAGGTATTTAACTAACAAAATGTGTGAATAAGTGTGTATGTGGTAAATATGATATATAGGTTGTGGTGGAGATGCAATTAAAAGGGTATAATTAAGTGTGTGGAAAATGAGAGTGAAATGTGGGTGAGTGATTGAAAAGAGAATGAGGGTAATAATAAATAATAATAAATGTTATAAGGTTTTTATTTAGATGTTTATAGATTTTTTGCGGATTATGTTATATGTATATTGTATCCCTGCAACAAAAGTGTTTTTGTTAGTTTTTAGTATTTAATTTTTTTACGAATTATAATGTATATATCCCTGAATAATGCGTCAATTGTCAATGTCAACAGTCAACTGATACTTTTTTTTGACAATGAACAAACATTTCACAGCATGGCAGCCTGTGATGTCAGCTGTTACATAGCCGCCATTTTGTTAGTTAAAATGCGCTAAATATTGGTGTTTAAAATGACAGCTATTTACACAGTGTCTAAAGTTTGATAAGGTTTATAAATAAAACTATTTCTTAAAATTAATCAGTAGTTTTTCGTCAGTAGTCTTTTCTTAGCTGTGGGTTTGACATTAACATAGTTCGTAGGATTCGTTATTACACCACGAAAATAAATTCCCAGATTAGAACAAAAAGATAAAAAGCAAAGAAAAGTCGTTGAGGGTATACCATAAAGTATTCATAGAAAAGAAACAAAGCTTAAAATGGTTGTGTAAATAAAAACTAACTGGGGCAAGCAAAGAATGAACGTGTCTCTCGCGAGCTGTTGAGCGTAAAACGAAGCTGTAAACTACATTACTATAAATATAGTGGGATATTTCATATGTGATCATGTGAAAGAAAACGGTAATATGAATGAATGGAGTAATAGTTGATTAAAACTGATTTAATTCTTTTTTGAACATAAAATAAGCGATATTCATGTTACTTAAGTAAATAAGATTTTGGTAGATAATTGACTAGTAGAAAATACTTTTAGTATTAAGTCCACCTTTTATACCACTATTGTTTTTTATTGGTATAATAAAGTTTTATAAATAAAAATGGCTCAGTTACCAACGACATTGTGTCAGCCCAAATAGCCAGTTAGTTGCGTAACGCAAAGCAACGCGATTGGTATCGCATTCATATATTATGATGTTTCGTGCAAATTTGAACTTTAGAGACGTTGTTTGGCGTGTTTAAAGTTCAAATTTGCACGAAAAATCACATCAAGGCGATAGCAATAGTCTCGTCTTCAGACACATAATTAAGCCCCAGCAAAACATAGCGTCCAGAAGCAAAGAATGTTGACTATCCAGATCACTAAGAGCATTGCCACGCTATATTATACGCTATATACAATGTCCTCCATTGACGATTTTATATTTGAATCTCGTTAGAATAAATGTAGTAGGGGTTACTTTCGTATTACTTCCGAATATTTATTGCAAAATGTTTCAGTTCGCCATAAATCCTTTATTGTAGCGTAAGACAATCGCCGATCCCCATCATCTGCCGGTTGAATGGGCGATGGGCGAATTTTCCCAAATTTCCGCACTAAACCTTATAAAAGAAAGTTGTACAAAAAATAATGAGGCAATATTTTTGTGTAAGCAAAACAAAGCCGCTATGATAATGGGTTTTCGAAGTTGCGTCAAAGAGAACAGATCGGCGGTAGCAAAGTTGGTAAACTTGGCCTTATCTTGTCCAACTTGTATGACACTTATCCACTTTCACTTGGGGAATCGATTGGGATCCAACATTGTGACGTCGCGGCGGTGACATGAATCGCGATTAGATGTTTACTTGTCAAGAGGTTTTAATGGAGTGTTGGACGAAATGTGGTTCCTTTTGTCCCTTTATTTTCTGACTGGTAGTGGCATTGATTTGTGACATGGGGTTACTAAAAAACTTGAAATGTTCATCATAATTTTTCTACACTTTACTTTTTTACGACACGACAAATATTCCATGTTTTTATTTCTGCAACCGGCAGATTGTAGAAGCAGAAAAAAACGGCAGTTCTATTTTCTTTTACTTTTACCTTAACGCTGTCTTGAAGGATAGCTCTATAATGCTCTACTACTGTGCCTGTTATTTATGCCAATGATTATGTAGAATAAAGAGTACCCATTTTAACTATCCAATAAAATCAGTTGTTTGTTGGTTCGAGGTGCGAGCCATTCCCAACAGTGGAAAGCAAAACAGAGTTGTGTCTTGCAGCCATACACTTGTCAATATCGGAACTAGGCCAGATCGGTGGAACGTATTAAATACATTAAATTAGAGGAAATATGGCGGCAACTTCATTACCTGACCGAATAACTTGTGGCGTGAAACTGCGCAACACGGTTAGATTTAACCCAGTTTTGAACTTAGGAAAGTTAAATTCAATTGAGAATACCCCAGCTTATCATTCCTGATTCTTTTGGTTCTGGATACTTTATGATTTAGAATTATAATACTACTGAACGATAAAAATTAATTAGATTGTAAATTTTTTGTAAACAAAAGAAGGGAGAACAGTTTTTACGGTCGCCCCGCTGTCGTCGAAAACGCGGCCTTAGTAGTCTCGGACATGATTTTGGAAATATTTTTGCTAGAACCGTTCCAGGCTTATGTTTATTACCTATTATAACATGTTTTAATAATGATTCGTTAACCGTGTACCAGTCAGTAGTTGGGCTCAGAACCAGTCAGAGTGACGCCAATTAACCGACAAATACCCAGTTGACTTTCAAAAGTTGATGGATATCGATTACGAATGGAGTAACATTAGAGCTGAAGGATTTTGGAAATCCAAATTAATGAGAAGCAAATCCCAGGTAAGTTATAGGCCTAATCCGATCTGGAGTTGAAATTCTTTAATTTTTTCCGCAACTTTTGTCTCGGTGAAAAGAATTTTCTCGTGATTTGAATGTTTAAGTTATAGCTTTGTTTTACTTAAGGATGAATGTTTATTCAGAGGAAATATTTTTAACGTTATTATTTTCAGTTAATATCCAGGTTACAACACTCGAAAGTGGATTAAATTCGCACCCTAACACTAAAAATACTAACTAACTAATAGTCCCGCGTACAGTCATATTCGAGGTTTGTTACAAATGTCCATGGGCGGCAGTGGAACTGCATTTTTGTTGGCTATCCGCATGTTTTTTTATTTTTTGATGTTCATAAGATAGCAAAGCAGCTCCCACAATCCGCTACCGCCTATGACATATTTGTTAAACCTCAAGCAGGAGGAATCGAGGATGTTAGTCCAGTTAGTATGAGATACTAGTTACTAGGAATGTTAGTTGGTCAGCATTCGTTAGTATAAGGACCATGGGAGAAAGGACTGTTAGTGATTGTAAGTACTGTTAGTCGGTGTTAGTGATAGTTTTATTAGTAGCGGTTCCGTTCGAAGCTGGTCACAGATGCGTTGCTATCCCTGAGGACTGAGAAGGTCGCCTATTGTATAAGTGTAACCGGCATCCACACCTTTCCGACCGAAACACAATTGTTGAAAAACAATAATGTTATGAACAGTAACCGGCAAGGCACGGAAGTGATTTTTAGTTATAGCTTTACCTTCGAAAGCATCAGTATATATTTGAGATAAGGTTCACTCATGTCAAGCTCGCGCAGGTTCCACATAACTTCGATATTCTTTCGAAGACATTTTTTTTATGTGGTGAGCTCATAATAGCTCCTGATACGAGTATACATTACAATCTAGCCATATCTTATAAAAAGGCTAATAAGTAATTTGACTTTCACTTAAGCTGCTACTTAATTAAAATTATGAAGACTGTCCACTGACTCAACACTTCTTAGTTCTCACAATATTAAGGTAGAAAAGGCACATATTTTTATTAATTAATTGTTAATATAATTAGTATTAACAATAATAATAATAATTATTTATTAATTGTTGTTGTGTTCTTTCATTAATTTACATCAATACTTGTCTTATACCAGTAACTCAAAGACTATGACGACGAAATATTACTAGTCCTGTATCAATATCTATATTTATATAATCAAAGCGTTTCTACATTGTTTCCCGTATGGGATATGATCCTAGTTCAATTTGTAAGGAAAGTCGTAAATAAAATAGATGGAACTCTCAGAATACATGGATATATTACTATTGATAGCACAGAAGCGTAATTGAGTGCAAATTGAATGTCAAAGTGTTTGTATATTTTACATTCGGTCGGATGAACTCCCAATACGTGATAACGCGCCTCTCCTTTGAAGTTTTTATTATTGATGAAAAGGCATATTCCATACTCATTCTCTGGGAAAAATTATTTGAGTGATGAATTGCAGTTTGAATGACGAATATTTATGGCGAGAGGATCAATTCTTGATCATTAAATTTGATAGTGTTTCCTGAATGCACATTTTGTTCAATTTATAGCAGGAAAGTAAAAAAAAATTCACAATAATGTTTTATTTGGAGGCAATATTTTAGGCAGATCGTTAGATAATAGTCTTTAAGCATTGTCAGAAGCCTTCGGGCGGGCTGAAATATTTGCGACACTCGGGTTGGCCACTAACCCCTTCACCAACCCACATTGGAGCAGTGTGGTTGAGTACTTACGCTCAGTTGTCAGGAGAGTAACAATGGATTGCAGCCAATAGGAAATAAAACGAGACATTTAAAAAAAAATCTATATGAATTAATTAACACACCTCAGAAGTCGAAAAAAATTTATATATTGACATTTAGTTGACGTTAGATATTCTTCAGTTTTGAAACCATAGTGGTAACACATTGGCAATTATAAGAAACCGATACACAAATACGTGTGTAAGTGATATTTTCTTTGTTTGTGTAACAATAAAAAGTATTCTATTCATCTATCTAAGTATAATATAACTCTGTACCCACTATAACCATATCACATTATTAAATTGTGAACGTATTATAACTAAGAGTACATCATAGTTATGCACTTTGTTATGTCTAAGTTATATTATGTTCTTGTAGGCTATGACCATTAGCAGCAGTATTGCGTTATAGATTATAGTAATGCACCTATTAGTTATCATGTCACTCATTATCAAGGCATGATATCGCATGATAATAACAAACAATATAAGAACCTATAAGTAAATATAAGGCACATGTATTGATGTATGTTTGGTCCGGAAACTGTGAACATATTGTTGACTTGAATAAATTAAATTAAATTAAATGTTCTAGTTACCTTATGCAATCTTGGAGTACGCACGTGCCAAGGTACCTACAAGAGCTTAACTAAGTAATTTGTTATACACAATGCAACATAATAATATCATAGAATGTTTCTGGCTTATGCAATGACGTTGGCTTAAGGCTTCGTACTCGTAGTTCGATACAGCGGCTCTGTCAAACGTTATTGATCGAGAAAGCTAATAAACACCGCCATCGGTTAATCGTCGGGACGCAGCAAACGGGAAGATACAGTAGGCTCATACATCGCGTAACAAGAAATGGGCTAAATGCAAATACACGTAAACACGAACTCGCACAATTATAATAGGGCGTTAGTTAATAACCCTGAGTGACGAGTTGTGGGTTCGATCCCCAGCCGGGCAGACATTTATTCGGTAGATAAATGTTTGTACTGGGGTCTTTTATGTGTGTCCGACACCAACAAAAGGAATCCTTGTGCGGGGGTGGGAGTATGTAAGCGTTAATAAAATTTAAAAAAATTCTCATTCTCATTTTCTTGTATCGTGCACAATTTTTTTTCGATGTGCGATAGATACGACGCTCATTTGCGACAAAGACGTGTTATCTGCTCAAAATCACTTTATGGAATAATAATGCAGTAAAATTCGCCGTTTTGCGCTCTACTTGCTACAAAAACGCGATATTTCTAGCGCCAATAATGACAACGTTATGAAAGAAAGAAACGGTATGAACACTGTGATGTGATGCAAATTTTTTTTCGATGTGATTCGATTTTGATAGTCGATCCGTACTTGTATCCTGTACATTTAATAACTAACAACAGGAGTACTGAGACGTATTGCGTGCAAACAGACTATGTTTCGTTCGACCACTTCCGACTCTCGGGCTGGCCACCGACCCCCATTGGAGCGTGGTGGAGTATGCTCTAGGCCTCCTCAGTTGTGAGGGGAGGGCCGTGCCCTGCAGCGGGCCACAAAAGGCTGCGGCCAAGAAACAGTAATGGGTGGTGACAATATATTACCAAGAGATGATGTTCCAAAAAGATATCGTGAGAATCAAACCTAAATGCGGATACTTTTACCTCTAAGCGAAAGTAACGAATGGATCCTCGATGTTCATTATAAAACAGCTGTCTAATAACACTCAACTCCTAAGTGAAGAATGCGACATTTTATTTTTAAAAATTGTCTAAATTTATTCATCGCTATTTTGGGCGGAAAGAGTTGCAAGTAATAGAAATGATCCATCGTCTCATATTCCCAATGAAGAAAGGTTACAGGATTTTTTTTGTAAGTAGATATAGGTAGGGCATGAACTTAATTTTTTTATGTGATAAAATTATCAAATGGGCATGCAGTCCCACCATATACCGCCGCCCATGGGCAATACAATACAAATATTCTTTGTTGTTCACCAAAAAGAGAAAAAAAATCATTACACAATATTTGGTCTTATCGCTAGGCAGCGATTTCTTCCAGACAACCTTTGGGTAATTCATGAGACTGCACGAGGGACTGTTAGTTAGTTAGTAAGTCCTGTTAGTATTACTACTTAGTAATGTCAATAAAAATTGCAAGTAGGTAATATTTGAAAGGGTTGGAGGTATTTCTTACAGTTTCAGAGTAATGCTTGTGGAAAACTGGACAAATTTCCACGGCACAAATGGATTTTTGGATTCGTATTTATAATATTACTTAGTAGGATAGTAGAAAGGAGGATGGTACGATTTCAACGGTTGGCCGTTGGGAACTAATTTATCCTTAATGGGGGCAGCCACAGTATGTAATGGTCGCGGTGGCTAATGGGTAGAACCAACCCATACCCCTAAGGACAAATTTAATAATTATATCAAGTAAGGCATAGTATTGGTAAAGTAGAAATTAACCCCTAACCGACCAATAAATATACTTATCATCATCATCATCATCACAACCCATCACTGGCCCACTACTGAGCACAGGTCTCGTCTCAAGGTGAGAAGGGTCAGGCCATAGTCCGCCACGCTGGCCAAGTGCGGATTGGCAGACTTCACACGC
>DWLO01002785.1:0-11927 GCA_018245335.1 Dalla quadristriga | reverse complement strand
TTGTTAGAAAAGTAAACACATCCCACATAACCTATCAGTGGTTATGGGAATGTGTAAATAAAGCTTGTTTCTTTTTTATTTCTTTCTAATAGTCTTGGCCTTAGTCTTAGGCCGTTGTTAGAAAAGTAAACACATCCCACATAACCTATCAGTGGTTATGGGAATGTGTAAATAAAGCTTGTTTCTTTTTTTTTTCTAATAGTCTTGGCCTTAGTCTTAGGCCGTTGTTAGAAAAGTAAACGCATCCCAACGCTAACCCCGAACTAACAGCGGGCGTGGTTTCCCAACGCGGCACTAAATCAGCTTGGAGTGGTCCACTTGGCACGCATTAGCCGTCACTCGTCCCGTGCCGCTTAGCAGCCCATAAATATGTTCGGCTCAAAATATTTCCCTTCGCAAAAAATGCGAGCGATGACGCTATGCGGTGCTCAAACAATAATGGGCTGTATGCATGAATTTTGTTATATTTTTAAATCACCATCCATCCATCAGCCTTTAGAGGTCTCCTGGACATAGGCCTCCCCTAATCGACGCCACTCCGACCGCTCCTGTGCCCTCTGAATCCATCGGCTTCCCGCCGTCTTCCTCAGGTCGTCAGTCCACCTTGTCGAAGGGCATGGAAGGGGAAGGTAATATATTATATCATATTATAACCAATTGCTATAGATCTAAGATTACTAACATCCTATTAGATATTATTACGCAAGAAATATTGCTTTATGACTAACATCAGTTTCTCAGAATTGTAATCTAAATTTAAATGCTTTGTATTTCTAGTTCCATAATTTAAACTCAATTATACTGGCAAGTGATAAATTATAATTTATGCTAAAGAGAGCGTGTGATAACAGATATCGTATGCATTGAGTAGTTAATGAGTAATGAGATAATTGCATTATCTGTTTGCTTCTAATTAGATTGCTACTACTCTTCGTATCTTTGTAGATACAAAAAAATTTTTGGTTCTTAAGTTACGCAATTAAGCTAATTCGTGATAACTAAATTGATTCGGATTTACGCTTATTGACGAAGACTTGCATTTTTATTAAAAAAAAATACCTTATTGATCTTTTGTTTTATAGACTGCTACTATAACATATTTTAAGGACCAGAATGTATAATTAGCCTGATACATTATTTTATGCTTACTAAAAATATTATTTTATGTATCCATTAATATACATAATGATATCTAGTATATATTAAATACATAAACGCATTGTCACTTTACCTTATCTATACTTGGTATTAAAATCTGTTACGATTTAAGTAGGTATTTTTCAGGGCAGAAATAAATAACTAGAGAGACATTACCCGATAATGTAAATCCGTTTATAGGCCCTATATATACAGAACGGTTTTAAGCTACTTATGCCAAAGCACGCCAGCCCACAAATCTATTTAGGCTCACGCAAAGATGCTCCTTTATTTACAATGTTTCTATTACGATAAATTGGTGCGCTAAATTTGGTCGCTTAGCCCACCTGAACGCATATCTACATATTTATGAAACAGAAAGCTCCTTAAGGGGCGCGTCTCTGTTTAAAAATACCGGAAAATCCACCACTTTTTCTTACCGCAACTTTTAACAAGATCCGACCTTATTTATGCTAGGGAGGGAACTACGTAGATTTATTATCGGTAAGCATGACGGATCAGAAAACTCCCTGATATCTTCAGCCTGAATTTAAATTGGTTTTTTATTATCTACTCACAATCAGATCGGAGATTTGCGTTAAGACGGTATTACCATATTAAGTAGGATCTTTGCTGCAACTGTGGAAGGATTTGTTACTGCTGAATTTTATTTAGCGATTAGAGAGTTTGAATATCGCGTTAGAGCTGGCTTTGTCATCTGCTTAGCTGTGAAGTACGTAGGTTTTTATCATTATTATTTATTTCAATATAACAAATTTTATATCTTAGTAAGAAGATACGAAGTACCCACATAAACCAACAGGGGATTGTCTTGGATACTGTGACACCTGAGCTGTACAAACAAACATCTTAACATAACTGTTAGCTACTTAATGATTAGATTTTTTTTTTTCATTAGTCGATAGGTAGATAGGATCGCTATTCATGTGGGTTATGGCTTTTCCGTTGCAAGTATACCTAGGTATAACCTATTTAGTAAAAATAAATGAGACTAGTTTCTTATTATTATTATATAACACTATATTTAGTATGACTTTAAAAACCTTAGCGCATTTAAGCTTAGGTTTTTTCGTATTCTTTTGCACTCTTCAGGGCTTTCGAAATATGCGAAAATAAACACCTAACAGTAGATTTACAAGACCCGTGTATCATTTTGGCTACAAGGAACAAGTTATAAACAAAACGCCATATAATATTGGTGTTCTCGTTTACTTTATATAATAATATTCATAGATCATATTTATTTTTAACAATCGAAATACTATAAGTGAATGTCACATACAAGATATCTTGATAAAATAATTAAAAAAACTTAAGACAAATAAACGAACAATTATCCATGCAATTACTAGCTAATAAAATTAATTGAACGTCATGTCAATCAGTAAGTGATTGCGGCCGTCATTGGGTAGCGATCTGTCACAATTTCTACAAACTCCTTATTACGGGACGTCCACTTTACTTCGACCCACGAAACTAGGCAACTTTCGCAGGCTATAAAATGTCGGGTGGGGTCTTTATGCACTGGTGGTGGGTATCACAGTGCAAATCAGCGAGGTGAGGCGAGGTCAACCGTGTGATGTGATAAGCCCGTATGGGTTGACAACGCTGTGTTATATTTATGAAGTAATTATCTTTGTATCCGAGTGGATAAGATGGTATACTCTCTGTGGTATACATTGTTTGCGTTCAACTTGTGGATTTACAAACGATGTAGAACGTCTAATTAGGTGCCTTACACTTAATTATGAGTCGCTGTCAAAAGCGAAACACTTAACGAAATGCCCTTTGCCTGGTGTAAATAGTCAATAATAATACCCAGGGACAGGTCCAAAAATGGGTCCTAAGGTAGGTGTCTGAAGATGTAACATACCTATCTTAGTAGGTAATTGTACATTCCGTTGAATGTCTTCAACAACATCTGATCGGAAAAGTACAACCACATAACTCAGTCTTAACTGTAACACGTATACTGGAGGATATACCTACTCACATATTCAAACAATGACTGTCCAACCAGAAATGGTTATATAATCATTGGTTCAAATATACAAATACAATAAAGGAAATGCTCGTAATAATAACGACTCACTAATTACTAATTAAGTAGGTACCTTATAAGAAGAAAACTTAACTCTATAGTTTCATCTATATAGTATAGTACTATCCATAGATTCAACGCTTGCAAACGCATGGCTGGCTGCAACCCATAATGGCCCACTGCAGGGTACGGGTCTCTCCTCACAACTGAGGAGGCCTTGAGCATACTCTACCACGCTGCTCCAACGCGGATTGGTGGAGGGGTTAGTGGTCAACCCGAGTGTCAGAAGTTAGACCGCCCGAAGGCCTCCGTCAAGGATAAACGATTGTTATCCAACGATAACAACAGAGTACGACGGAGTTACGTGCCTTCCAAAGGCCGGAAGCGCTACAGAAACGTAGGAGAACGCACGTAAGGATTGTAAAATATAACTTGCAATGCTTTGCCCACGGCTCCGCCTGCGTAAAATTCCTTTATCCATTGTAAAAGTAGCCTATGTTACTCTTCGGGCCATAAACTATCTCTATGAAAAAATCTCATCAATCCGACGCACTGTTGCAGCGTGTAGGAAGGACAAACCAACAAACACATTTATAATATTAGTACGAATACCATTATTAATACCATACCTATTAACAAATACCTTTAAAGCCGTTGCGCACGTATGCCTATTCCATAACAATAATAACACATCACTATGTCATTAAATGCCATGGAATTTATTGTACTCTGCGAATAAATATTATTATTTAACCACCGGTGGGGAAGCCACGTCACAGAAAATAATTAAAAAATTGAATAAAAAAACGGGTGCGTGTATCTGTGTGTGCACGCGCAAGGTATCTGTGTGTGCACGCGCAAGAAGTAAAACTTTTATGCAATGGATTGTAAACAAAATTAAATAATGTGTTGTGTGTGTAATATTTGCCACATTTATGGTATGCATTAGGTAGGTACACACATTATGCTTTTATACCATGAACAAATAAACAAAACAAAATCAAGCCATACATTATTTTAATGAATAGAATACCTACACAAAGCAACTTCAGAGTTGACTGAAAAACTTATGTTTTAATTGGCATCATAACCCATCACTGGGCCACTAGTGAGCACGAGTTTCCTCTCAGGATGAGGTTTGGCCATCCACCACGCTGCCATGTGCGGATTGGATTGGCAGACCTTACACACCTTTGAGAACATTATGGAGGCAGGCAACTGTAAGGCAGGTTTCCTCACGTTTTCCTTCACCGACAGCAGAAGATATCCAATTACTTAAGAGCACATAACTTAGAAAAGTAATTGGCCTGGGATGTGAACCGCAGACCCCCTGAATAGCAAGCCGAAGTCTTAACCACTAGGCTATCGTGGTGTTTTAAATGTATTTAGCGCTAATTGTATTCTGTGAGTCTTTCTGCAACCCTGGAACCCAGTTGCAGTTTCAAGGCTTATCTCGCAAGTAAGAAACTGTTTAATGAGGCTTGAGTTAAGCTATTTTAGGTAAATTAATGGTTTTACTTGCAAATATCTACCTTTATTAACTTTATTAGTACGCCTTAGATTGGTGATACTTTTAAATACCATAATATCTAACTCACATAATATTACCTATTAAAATTAACTAAAGTAGATTCGCCAATTAACATTTTAGATGTTTTCAAACATATTGATCCTCTGGCTTTACTATTTCAGTTTAATTTATAACGCCAATTTAACTAGGCAATAGTGAACGAGCACCCATAAAACTTGCAAACCGTATCTATTAAACAAATACAAAACAAAGCTGCAAATAAAAGCATAAAAATAGCAATCGTTTAGTGAACAAAGTGTAACACGTGTCAATTGTGTCGATATGCATAAACGGATATGAATTATGTAAAGATTCTCGCGGTCCGAGTAGGTGCTGGCTTGTCACGTTAACTAGCGGACGCGGTGGCGATTGCGGTGGCAGGAGCGGTGGCGGCCGCGATCTCGAAATAAACCGTCATTACGTAGTGTCCAATCGCTTATGTATGAAACTCACAGGCAAGTGTCGTGTAACTAGCGAGTAACTTCGCGTGAAGTATACTCGCTGCAATTTCATACCGAGGTACCAATTTCATACCAATCATATCACCACAGTTGTTTAGCGGAAAGACTAGGCGGTTAACGTAACGGTTTAAGTATTTTACTATGTTTGTATTTCTTTTCTTTTTAGTTGTACAGTATAGATATAATCTATCATACATACAAAGGATTTGTGTATGTGCCTAGCAACGCGCTTGCCAGCAGGTAAGTTCAGCTGCTGCTGTTCGATTTTTAAATCTCATTCTGTAATCCAGTATTTAATATTAGACTTTTCCCGCGGCTCCGCATAATTAGGTTTCCTGTCATCCCCTACTTAACTTCCTTAGAGGATGAATATTGGAAAAAAAATAACCTTTAGTCCCTTTTCAGGGTTCAGGCTATCAATCTCCACATAAATTACTCCGTTCAGTTTTTTTGCTGTTTGTGTTTATAGTTACATACCTATGTATGTAACTACAAAAACTAACAGCAAAAACTACATCCATCCATTCTCACAAGCGCTATCCGGCGCCTATCGCTATCGCGCTCGCCCGTACTACGTGCGTAAGCTTAGTTCCTGGACAATGAACACCGCCTAGCCGCTTGGAACAAAGCTTTTTGCGAAAAATATTTATTTATGCCGCGTTTTGTTCCTGTACTTCTGAACTTAAACTGCTTTCAAATATCCTCTAAGTTTAAGTATAGTGACTCTCGAACAAAGTTGCCACAGAAACTGAAGATGTAGCTACAATTATGTATCAGCCACAATAGATTAGAAATCGCATGGTTATTGGGTAGAAACAACCCACGCCTCTAGTGCCAAGTATTAATTTACCTTTGTGGAAGTGTTACTTAATAATGTAATATTGCATGTGAGGCAAAAAAAAAGAGATACCTAAGCTAAATAACTTCTCAATACATACCATATACAATGTAGGTACTGTAGGCAAATATAATTCACCTAAGGACGTGTATTTTATTCTGAATTTATGCGTAATTGAAATTGCCCCGCGTTCCGGTTAGCAAATTCCATTCTAAATTTGAATTTTAATAAAACATAACATGTCCGTGTATTCATACGTCACATCAATGCTTGTTTCCACGGCCTCTATGCTCGCAATTTACGTCTCTCGTGGGAGACGAAGAGTAATGTCGGTGAAGGGAGAAACAAAAAAAAAAGTACAGCGGGTCGGTCGACAAGTTCAGCCAATTATAACTGACTGAGCACAGGCGAGGCCGTTTCAATTCCAAACCTTGAAGACCTGGTTCGTCGCAACTTTTTATCGTTAAACTATGAAACAAAAAATCAATTCATATCGATTGAGATGGTTTAAAACTTATTTTTAATTGAATTTCTCGCACAGGAGTCGTAATTACATCCTCATCGTCGTTAAATTCTATTATCAGCGTTCCTTCATTAAAGGCAGGCTCGAAAAGTTAAAAAGTGGCTCGGAATGAATCATGGCGTGAGATCCCAATGAAATATTACACCGAAGCTGGCACCATAAAGCAAACGGCGTGGCACAGGCGATACAACGATAGCGACACTGCAGACCCGACAGACACCAGAACGCGACTGCATTCGTAACATGAGATACAGGGTGCTCGAAAAAAATATAAACCATTACTACATTCTGTTCGATCAGTTTGAATATTGTTTCCATTTACACTTGGAATCAAGTTTGTATTTCTTGATTATTGACTAAGTGAGTAACTGAGTAAGTGAGTGCTATTTGGTTTTGAACGATTGACAAACATGAAAAAGTCAACTTGATAAGTATTTAGTAGCCACCGACTCCTATGAAAAAGAGCAATACGAAATCGTCGCTAATGTGTAGCCGGTCCAGAAGGCGAGTACTTAGTTGAACCGCCTTTTATAGAAGTGTCTGATAAGCTACTTAGGAAGTCTAAAATTATGATATTTGTGATTTACCTACGAAAGTTTGGAGATAAGTTCGTGCGCGCGCTCTTACTTCTTTCAAATAATGTGTAGGTAAGTTGCTAATATAGCTTTGATCAAAGTCGGTGAACAATTAGTAGTCTTCACATATTTTCTACTATTTTAAAATCATTAATAGGTGCCTTAAAAATACAAAAAAAAACACTTTCACTTTTAAAGCTACCGTTAATAAACAGTGCCAAAGCATCTATCTTTTTCTTTTAATTCTTTGACGTTTACTACCTTAATCGTAATGTTATCATAATAATAAATTAAACCGGTAGAATGTTCGTGTAAAGTATACCTTTGTTATGCACATTCGTTACGGTACGTCACTTAATCGTGTCCCAATTAGCTCGATAAAATCCCAATTAAGTTTTATGAAAATATCATTTTAAAGAGCCACCTGTGTGCGACTCCCACATATTTTACTCACCAACACAGGGACGTAATGAAGCAATTATATATCGATATTTTTATGCATAAAATACTTGGCGGATATCTGGTCGGGACGACCGACGGGTCGTGGAAATAAAACAAAGAGCGAAGTTATTGTTGGCGCGGGTAGGTGTGTGCGTTCGGTTATCGAGCTTTTAACCCGACGGGCGACACGCCGAGACATCGACACGATTTATCGCCTCACTAGCCAACCACTCATTTGTATTTTCCCATCGGATAAATTTTGAACCACCCAAATGATTGAACAAGGAACGGCAATTCCGGTCTTGTACGAACGCTAGTAAATAATTGGCACCCGAATAAGTGTTCATTTTTTAATAATAATCTGTAGAACTTTTATTACGCCAGAGCATGGGAAATCCCATGAGAAAGACCTACCACATCTTAATAAATGTATCTTAATAGAATTCACTGTGAACGTTCGTTGTGGCACATTACATAGGAGTACCTACATAAAACAAACCATAATATAACACAATAAACAAAAGTAACGGTAAATTGGTGAACGTAAACAAATATAAGAGTTACACGGTTATATTATAGTATACTATAATATAACCGTGTAACTCTTATAGGTATACCTATGGGATGCCTATTATAAAGCTTTATACGTCGTTAAATAATTACATTATTAATACCTACTATGATATTTCAAGGATATAATCACATCCTTACTTGCATATGGAATGTTCATGCAAAATACGAGTAAAATTTTTATTTAAATTTTTTAAACAGGTTTTATCTTCACAAAAGGTGTTCGCTTCACAACTTAGCAGCTACGCTACGATGAATTAATTTAAAAAATTTAATGATAGTCAAAAAGAACAACTTTAAAATAAACTCCGACTTTAAAAAAAAGGAGGCCTCGGCGGGTGAAGTACACCTCCGAAAATAATTAATTAATATTAGTTTTAAACTAGTCACTCGCGTATTTTTTTTGGATTTGAACAATATACATATTATTATTCAATGTAGGTGGGTAAGGTAAGAACATAGGGGCGTAGGTGTTAGGTATATTATTAACATTTGTGAACAGACACATGAAATTAAAAATTTCATTATAATAAGAGGATATAAGACATGATAGATAAATTCTAGTATTTTAAAATATTTTTAAGTAGATATTGTTTGCTCTCGACTTCGGCTCCTTACCTACAGCAATACAAAGCGTCAAAACAGACCATAAAATTTGTTTTATTGGAACGTTATAGATTGATAGATAGGGGATGTTAACAGTGATAAAGAAGTAGGTATATCTAAACTTCCATTCCTTCGGTACTGATAAGATGGCCTAATACGGTCTGCCATTTATCTTTAAGATTAATGAGGCAATTTTCTTAGTTGGCTATAAAAAGAATCGCTAGGTCGGAGGTCGACCAGTTGTACGGGTCAAATTCGATCAATTCGTATTTTTGTGTGTGCTAGGTTGTTGCTTTGTATGACGAAGGAATAAGAATTATAATACCAATCAAAACTAAACAAACAAACGAAAGATTAAAAGACATTAAGAATTTTAAAAAAATATTGCGGGTAATTCTTATTTTGACCTTTAACATTATCTAATGAGATAAGGGATATTATTTATGCAACTTAAGATCGCTCGGACTCAGTTGTAATTGAATATTTAAAAACAAAGTCCCAAAACAGACTTAAAAATAATAAAAATGGAATGCTTATGAGACAGGTGCGTAAATATGAAGAAGGGAATAATAAATTCAAAATAGCAATTATAAGGACAAATTCTTCCCCTATCCCGAGGGTAGTATACAGGAAACAAATTGGATTAAAGTGTCAAAGGTGAAATGAAAAAAATGTTTTTACAACTTCGAATTGTTTATTTCTTGCGATGTCTGCACAACGTCAAAGGCCTGCTTCGCGAATAAAATTTAACTTGCTAAATATAATTAGGACATCGTATTGTACTCCTATCTTATTAAACCTGTCGAGAACTCGTAACCGATATTTGGCGGTTTAAGGTCTCATAGATTAGTAACACGCCTGCCACACTATATTCAATTGTACATTTTTTTCTAGTTTCAGATTTGCGCTATGTGCGTGATGTTTAGGGCGCATAAGCACTAGATCTAGAATGCAGGATTGTGTGTGTAAAGGGATTTTTAAAACCATTTTTACGTATCGTATATTAGTTTTGTATTATGTACTATCGAGATAGAAATCCTACACCTATTATTATTTTTACTTGTTTCCCTGTTTCATATGAAGGTAGGTAGGTACTTATGTTTATAAGTTCTAAAAACTATGCTGTAGCCCCTTGTAATTTATTTTTGACACAAATATTGTAACGTGGTACTTTCGCTGGGCCAAATTACGCACCGAGCGGGCTGTACTGAAAACCAGCGCTGCTGGCTCGTTTTCGAGCCAGTATCATTATGCCGAGTTCAGACCCTTTTGCTGCGTGACACTGCAATGTAGATAGATAACACAAGAAAATGTATATCAAAAATATGAAAATTGTAAAAATAAAAATATGTATATTGTAAAATAGGCAATTTATATACCGAACATAAATATAACAATGTTTGTACATATTTATTATTGTTACATTGCAGTGTTACGAACAAATAAAATCATTTCTTTCTTCCTTTCACTAAACACTAACTCTCCGTTATTTAAAGTTCAATCACGTGACTGGGAACATTAGCCGTAACATCTACACACTTCGTCAGCAGTGATGGATGAATGGGGGCGTAAACATAGCTTTATTCATAACGCTATCGATATATCGGGCGGGAAATTATCTGTTAATGGAAAGCTTTGATTGATTACACCAGCTGCTCATAATCGACGCACACGAACTGACTCGACAGCTTTATGAATGACAAAGCCCTTTTACGCGTTTTTATTTAATTTTTCTGCATAATTTAATATAATTTTATATGCAATACAGCGGTCATAAGGTCTTAGCGTTCATTACAGCTAAGCTCAATGACCATTATTTATTAGATTTCGTACCCTAGATGTACTTACTTGACATGGACTTACTTATTTGAATTTGAAACTATGCGTGAATATTTGAATAATTTTATGTTCGAATTAGTGTAAGCGGTGTGTTCAGTTGTAATTAACAGTAATATTTCAAGTATTGGTTTGCTCCATTTACGACCATTCCTATTAACATCTCATACTAACTGGACTAACATCCCCAGTTCCTTTTAGTCCTTCCTATTCGAGGTTTGTCACAGATGTCATGGGCGGCAGCGGATAGGTGTAGCTGCAGGCTCGTTTGCTATCTTAATCACATAAAAAAAATTATGGGGCGTGGTTCCAATGGCGCAATAACCATAATGGCACGGGAGTGTATTACGGTGTTGCCTATCGACTAAGCGTCGTACATCCTTACATTGTAATCTCACCCTCGCTCTACATACAATGTGTACCTACTAAATAAGGACTATTACTTTACTTACTAATACTTATATTTATAGTTATATATTTATATTTATAGTTATATCTAATACTTATATTTATATTAACAAAAATTGTATCTATACAATTATGTATTTATAATTTGCTTAAAAATGTACTGTATGAACATACTTCCTCTTGGTCTGGGGTGGCCGTAAACAGCTCTAACACAGTTTTAAACTATAACAGTAGTTTACGAACAATTTCAATAATGTATATTGTTTTTTTGTTCAAATACATAAATCTTAACGAACACTTAAAATTAACATGAGTAACTAACTTACTACCAGTTCTCGCACAGTCCAATCCGTGGCTTGTCACATGTCCACTGGCGAAAACGCAAGTGGAACTGCATGTCGTATGCCATTCTCATTACAAAAAAACTAAAGAACAATCTTTTTGCGCGAAATCACGGAATATTTAATTTTGGCACATATACAAGCGCAATGCCAAACGAGATCATTCTGGCGACACGGTCATTGTGTGATGCATTGTAGATTCTAACGAAAATAATTGCATTAATTCGCAACGGTGATAACATTCGGGTGCGCGGCGGAAGCTGGTGGGCGGAGGACGCCGCGGTCAGTGACCGTTCTTTATAATCCTATTCGTCTTAGTGGCGTTTCTGTCGGAAAGGTGTGGATGCCGGCTACACTCATGCAAGAGGCGACCACCTCAGTCCTCAAGGGTAGCAAAGCATCTGTGACCAGCTTCGAACAGGACTATTACAAACCGCTACTAACAGGACTATTACTAACAGCGACTAACAGGACTTACAGTTAGTAACAGTCCTTTCTCCCATAGTCCTTATACTAACGAATACTGACCAACTTACATTCCTATTAACATCTCATACTA
>DWLO01002784.1:0-11929 GCA_018245335.1 Dalla quadristriga | reverse complement strand
CGTCAGCTAATGGTCTAAGTCTCTCATTTTTATATCCTTCGTTTATATAAATTACTTTCTTAGAATATTTGTCGCTGAAGGCATTGTTTCTAAGCAACGTGAATACCGCCCCCATTAAAGCCATATTGTTGAGCATTCCGGCTCCGACTACCATCATTTTGAAGGCGGGCAACACAAAAGGCAGCACTGCAGACATAATAAGGCCGGGTATTAGTAATGCTGGCAACAATTGATAAAAATGTTTGCGCATCTTTTTCATAGCCCCTCGCCCCGTCACTTCATCGGTGGGATCTGAAAATGTCAAAAATAAATATTTAGGGACATTGCGAGCCTTACACGATTAAATAAATAAAAACTAACAGTTTAATTCAAATACAAAATGTCTCAAAACTCGGGAGCAAACGTTTATTTGTCACTTATTTACCTGCCCGGCTAGGAATCGATCCAATTCTCGGCAGGCCCGCTCAGTCAGAGCTGTCTCAGGTTTGTCTGTTCTCAAGTTTGTGATACGACGAAGTAGCAGTGAATCAATATTGGAAAACTGATCTGTATCGGTAACCGGAAAAGGCCGTCATGGTAGATTACATGTTATTGGATTCACTTGATTTCGTAGTCAGTAATTTGAAAGATCACCGGTGAAAGCCAAGTGGTAAAGATTTCGGCCTTCTACTCGGGATCTGGAGTTCCTCAAGCGCGTAAACTCTGATTTTTCGGAGTTATTTAAGCATGAATACTTTCGTGGACAGTGAACGTATACACGTTCACGTCTGTTCACTGACCGCGAATGTGTTAAGTATCACTTGGTGCATCTATCTGACGGATATTTAAGACATATTTTAATTTGTAGGACTTATTGTATTATACTTGTATACTTCATTTTTTACAGAGAAAAACGCCGAAAATAATCTCGAACTATTTTCGTCATTTTTTCCATCTATTAAGTACACGAAAATTAAAATATGTCTGAAATGTCCATGATTTTATATGACAACAATGACAATGTAAGAATGTGCGAGCGAGAGAGAAAAATGATAGTCCTTTTAAATAGTGCTTTAGCCGTTAAGGAAAACATCGTGGGAAAACCCGCATGCCGAAGAGAGCTCCATAATTTTCTCGAATGTATGTGAAATCTGCACTTGGCCAGCGTGGTGGTGTATGGCTTAAACCCTTCTCAATCTAAGAGGAGACTCGGGCTCAGTACAGTTGTGGTCCCCGGATGGGTCGCCAGCTCCGAGCTAACGAACCTAAACTTTCGTTATCTCTTTTACGGGTTGAACAGAGGAGCCAACTACACTAAGCGGATTATACTGTGAACGAATATTAACCGAGGAATTTAATACTTTTTTGGCATGTGATAAGTAAACAACATAGCAAAATGCCCACTGTGGATAAAGATGTAAAAAGCAGTTACTGTTTATCAGTAAAATTATTATATTACTGCTTACGCTTAGCCAAATATTGAACGGAACTGTATAAAAAAACACTTGCTCGTATTTTTTCACTACAACATGACTTGAATTCGAAAATCAAATCAGTTTATATCTAACTTTCACTGTGAATAAACTTAGTTTATTCGTAATATTCCGTTGGGGCATTCACCTTCGAGTTCAAATTGTGACATTGAGAATTAATTTACAATTGCGCACTTGTGAAAAATAAATTAATATGTAAATACGAGCCTTTTCAACGGCTCCACCTGCGTAAAACTCCCTTGTCTATTAAACAGAACGCGTGCATTTTTGCGTGATTAAAATCCTATGTCACTCTCCGGACCATACATTATTTCTATGCCAAAAATTACGCCAATACGTCGCTCTAAGGCAGCGCGAACTAAGGATAGACACTTAAACATTTATAATATTAGTAAGGATATAGTAAGAAAGTGGGGATTCTCTACAGATATTATAAAGAAGCAATAATTACTTTCAACAATGTCTAAGTTCAACGATCCGTTTGTAGAGGCCAATCTCACTGCGAAGTCCGGGCTCAAATCCACCGTCAAAGGCCGATGTCGTAGAAGTGTTTCAGTGTCTTCACACAGCTGTGCATACAACACTTCTTCCTGCTCGTTCCTGTAGCGTTCCCATCGAAACCTTTTCGGTGCATCGTCAGTCCCATTTGCTATGTCCCGGACGGCTTTCCCCGCGCGCCATGCGCCGTAAGCGGCGACACATTTCACAGGTCCGATTGCTTTGGTGCATGATATGAGGTCTAAAATAGGGTTATCACTCTCGGAGTCGCGGTTGTCGGATAGTCGCGCGTGTGCGGCGTGCGACCACGCGGCCAGTACAACTGCGACCACTACGCGCATGGTCATGGTGAGACTGATCGCGTCGGTCACCCCGCGCGGCGGACGAGGAATGGGAGGGACACCTGCACTAAGATCAAAGCAATTCAACAGAAGATCTCACGGATGGATCTGAAGTGCTGCTAGCTTAAGTGCTAAATTAATACAAAATCCCAAAGCAACTCGTAGCAAACTTTTATAACGTAAACTTTGCAATTCCGGGTTTTTTTATTGTTTTCACTTCCTGAAATCTATCAGATTGTTATATATAGTATTTCAGTAGTTACGCTTCAGCTGGGTTTTTATCATCCGTTGTTATATTGAACATGCCAAGTAGGTACTTGCCAACGAAGCGAGTATACAGCCTTATATTAATGCAGCCAATGGACATAATAACCACTTTTAAATAGAACTAAACCATGAAAATAAAAAGTCGTCAGTAGCACAACAAAACAGTTTTGTCCGATTTGCAGCACTCTTTAAAGAAATCTATCAAAATTAATAAATTTTAGATATTTACGCAAAATATATAATAGTCTCAAAACTGTTAATCGATCATCGAGGTGATACATACAAGAATGTCGTGAATATTTTATGTAAATGGCTACATAGTTACACGCACGCTCATACATGACTTCTCTCATTTCTACATTCATCGGAGTTAATTTAACAATGAGCTTATATATATTGTATATTCTGTCCTGCTGTACAATAAAGTGTTTTTGTTCTGTATTGTATTGTAAATTCAACTTCAGATCTATTTCAATGTTTTTATTCATCGAAAATAGTTGTACTTATAAAACATACTTAATTTATTTTCCAGGGTTCAAGTTCCTACCAAAATTCATACGAATTCTGTGCGATTGAGTTATCAACCATCCATTCACCAATCCTCATTAACTTTCGCGTTTATATTAGAGTACTTTGATCATACAGTTGGATTAAGTAATAAAATAAAAATATACGTACACACTCACACCCCCGCACTAGTATTCCATGTGTTGCGGATGACAGACACACACAGAAGCCCACACAATTTAAGACCCGAGTACAAACATTTATCTAAAACTTATACAAATAAATGTCCGCCCCGAACGGGGATCCGACCCGGGATCCACGGCTCGTCAGACAGGGTCACTGACCAACGTGCCACCGAGTCGTCCCGCAAATCCAATTTGCCTAAGCCTCTTCTCCTACTCTTGACTTCTCCAATAATCTGCTGACCCCTATCTGACCTGCACCGAATCACTTAGCAAAATATTGAACTCAATTCCATCTACAGTTCATTACCCGCTAAGTCTTCCGCGTACATTCCTACGGTATCGAGAGCAAATATAAAAGCTTACACACTCACAACGTCACAACCCCTACAATCCTACGGTATCGATTATAAATATAAAAGCTTACACACCCCCGCACTAGGATTCACTGTGTTGCGCGTAGCGGACACACAGAAAGCAATGATATTTAAGTAAAGATGACGTACATACAGCTCAGGTTTCAAAGTTGGACCGCTATGACATACATTGATGCGTAAAATAATACGGACCGTGTAATACAGAAAGAGATAGCTATCTCTGTGTTGCCAGATGCGTTTGAAGAACGCAAATTACGACAGTAGACTGAATTTGACTGCCTCAATTATCGCACGCTAAGAACATCTACTTCAATTATCTTATAATATAATTGACACTTAACAACACAATCTAACGTCCAAGACCCGACTACAAACATTTATCAGGCAACTATATGTCTGCCCGGGGTCAGAGATCGAACCTGGGACCGCAATAACAATAACCAACGCGCCACTAATTCGTCGTAGGAAGCTAAATACAAGTTCCTACTATTGGTACGATGTCGCTCTGCTTTAGGTCCTATGTAGAGCTTTCTCTGTAGATACCAAAACCATACGTATTCTACCCGCGTGACAATTAATACATTTGTTATTTCCTCTTACGTGACTTATTAGCTTAATTTTTTTAAATTGTGTAATTGGTGAATACTCTTCGTGGTAGTATTACAGTACAGTACTTACATTTTCGAGTTGATTATGATTTTAGTATCAATTGCAATAACTCTTAGAGTTGCACTGCATCATTTGCTACTTCCGTTATTTAGTTTAACATATTAACCGTCCATAAATACTTTCATTTTCATAATTTACCTCAGCACGCGTGTTTATTACTAATTAAAGTTGCGCGAAAAACACCAAGGTTATTGACACTTTCCGGACTAGGCCGCGTAACAAGATTAAGTATCTTGTTTGGCGAAAGTTTTTTTTTTCTGCATTCTGCGTTGGCAGGAAATGGCCTATTTATCGGCAAATGCAGCATGCGATTACCATATGCACGGTCACGGCCGGGCGCCGCGAGCGCCGAGCGACGCGCGATCAGGTTTCTCCACGATCTACGTGCCACGACTTTTGATACCTCCTCCGTTAATTATAATTTTTACACACGCATATCGTGATTTCCCTAATTATTCCAACGAGCGAGCGTGGCTGTGACAATAAATGAGAAAAGTGTGAAATAACGCACACCATCGACACTTATGCAGTTATTGTTACACGAAAGCGAACCCCAGATGTTCATTTGCTCATTACTTTAAGGTGATACAACCGTTTTTGGTGTGTTTTTAATTTTCGTTCATTTTTAAACTAAATTTTTGAAAATATGTTTCTTTACTATCGGATCTAAGTAATTAAAAAAAGTAAATACGATTACGTCAAATTTTCTCCAGAAAAAAAGATTGTGAAGCAGACTCCAAATATTTTCTATGTTTTGTGCCACTACTATATTTTTACGAATTATTTTGAAAATATAGTAAGTAATCAGTTCTAAAACATCCAAAGTAATTTTCTTAATCCGTCAAATAGTGTTAATTTTTTTTTAAATTGATACGTTACGTTATTTTGATTATTTTCGAACGTGCTCACTATAGCCATCTGACCAGTTACGTATATAAAATAGTTGCGTCACTGTCATTTAAAAACTCCATAGCCCTCTGTGATTGGTCAGTGATCCGTACGCTTCCTGTTCAATTGAGGATCGATGTAGCCTCTTAACCAAGACCGGTGGTTTAACAATTTGATAGCCGTGTTTACGATTAGTGCTGTCACGCTGAATTTAACTTGGTAACATTCAATTTATCACAATCACATGAAATTGCTTCACATCAAATATTATGTGAAGATTTCCATTTTCTGACAAACAAATGTAAAGCGATCACTTTTTAAATCGAGTACAGATTGCTAGCATTGTCGGCGAACGTGTAATGTGTCTAATTATCTACATTATGCGCATAGTTAGCGTAGAAATTAGAAGTTGTCACTTTCCCCTGGTCTGCCGTGGATAACGATCGGAAGCGCTCAATGTCCAACGGGAGGAAGGAATCCGTTAATGAATCGATGTGTCCTTAACGGGCTGTCGATATCGGGGTCGACATTTCTATGGCACAATCACGTTGTCCTGTACACTTTCTTTTCGTCGTGTTCGTTTGGTCTCACCGGCCATTGTCTTCCGAAGGACACTTTATATCATGGCCTTCAATCATATTGTCACCAGTCAAACACTGGCAATCGTCCGATCACCAACTCGTTCGGTCCGTCACATTAGTCGTGATCATGTGTAAATTTTTAGGAGTGTTGTCCTTGGCGTATCTCGCTATCTTCTTAACGGTGGTGAACTGTGATGATGGTGTGGCCACATCTGGATTTGATATTTTAAGCAAAGGTAATGTTTTACGAACTCCGGCTAACTGGATAGGGTGTCAACGAGAGAGATGCGAAACATGACAGGCGTGACAGCCCTCTTAAGAAGATCGTCCTAGAAGAATACCTACCATGGCAATTTTGTTTTTCTTTTTTCTGTTCGTGTTCGTATTCTGGTCAATCATCAAACTTAATTTCAACAAGTTAGTTATTTTAGAATGTTTTTTTATGCTTACTCAAAAAATACTTTTTATTTTAATATCCTTTGAATTACCAAAAACTTTATGATAATTTGTCTTAACTAAGTGCTCTCAAATAGGGATAAAAGTAATTTATTTATTAATAGACATATTATAATCAAAATATAAAAATTATCTCTGTTAGATTTATTAACTTTAGTAGGTACCTACACCTAATTTAAAAAAAAATGTGTATTTCCTTGAAAATTACCGCCATCTGGTATAGACCCTCACTCGACAAACTAAAATGATAACGGCCTTTTCTCCTCAAATAAAAATATTCATACAGTATTGAATTGTTTGTTAAGGGCTTGATTTAATCAAATTCAGAGCGTCGGCCGCGGCCGTAAGGAGGGTCCTCAACAAATCACTCAGACATACTATCTAACTATTTCTAAAGGCTGATGTATGAACGGAGCCATCTGCTATAATGGATAGTGGGACTGCATGTCCGTTTGATATTCTCATAACATAAAAAAGACATTCAATCAATCAGTTATTCCATTTCAGAGTTGAACGTCGGCCGTACGTTCGGCCACAATGCCCTGAAACGCCTGTCATTCATCTTCCTGCCAGTGATGTTCACCCTGGGCGTCATCTCCACGCTCCTCATGGCTCTCGCCGTCATCTCTGTGAAGAACCTCGCCATTGGAGTAATCTTGCTCATCGTGGCTGTAAGCCAGGTAAGCCACTTCTGATATTTATCTGCCAGATATCAGGCATGCGTCCTCACGATATTTTTCCTTCACCGTCAAAGGAGACTTTTAATGTTTTAATGACTTAAAACGCACATAACTTAGAAAAGTCATAGGTTGTTAAGCCTGGGATTTGAACCCCGGACCCCTTAGTAGGATGCCGAAGTCTTAATTAACTAGTCAGCTATCGTCATCATCTAGCATCTTCGCTATTTAATAATCTAAATGAATCACTTATATATTATTTTCAATATATAAGCTCAGACATCGCACTCATACACACAAACACACACTCGTATGTCAAACACTTAACATACGAGTACAAATTCCACACACATCCACACACTAACACATTCAACCACTTTTGTATTTATTTTGCTTACTGCTTGCATTAACTTAATCATATCTTACTATTTTGTAACTAACTGTGTCTCAGTCTGTTTAAATGAAAAAGGAAGAAAGAGAAAGCACACGTTTCTTATATTTTTAATTTCACAATGTTAGCAAAAATACGCGCGTATTCGAATGCAATGTTGTGTCAAAATTTCACAGCAATGGGTGAAGAACTTTTGTAGACTTTAGGATTTGAACCATCGAACATCCCTCGATCGATCGAATATCCTTTTTATTTATATAGAAGATTGATTATCACTGCTTTCTTTGTAATTTTTTTTAATTTTTTATAATGGTAATAGCAAACGAGCTTTTAGTTCCACCAACCACTAACGCCCATGGACAACCGTAAATAATCGCGAATAGTGCTGTACGAGGGACTATTAGCTATTTAGTCCTGTTAGTATTGGGTGTTAATAAAAATAATAGTTGGTTAACAATCGGTCGTTAGACAGTGGGAGCTAGGACTGTTAGCTTAAGTTATTCATGTAAGTTAGTAATTAATTAGTTAAGTTAAGTTCGTGAGTAATTAATTAGTAATCGCAGTTAGTAATCGTTAGTTTTTGTGCCATTCGACGCTGGTCCCAGATTATTTGCTATCCCTGAGGACTGAGATGGTCGCCGCTTGTATTAAAGTATCCGGCAGCCACGCCGCACCTTTCCGACCGAAACACAATTGTTGGAAATCAATAAATTCACGGCAGAAATGGGTGTGGCTGTGGTGCCACCTCATTCGAACAGTTCTGATGGGAAGAACAAGGGCGAAATAGTGTTTTATGGAGGGCGTTTATTACTGCAACACAGTTTATAATTACGCCGGATACGTTGTTACATGTTGTTGTAACTCTGTATGTTTTGTTCCAAATAAACCTTCGAACAGTGACAACAAATCCAACATTGCAGGCCGTGTCACGACTCTTCTTCGCGGCGTCGGCTCCATCTCCGCTTGTGTTCCACCCTCGCGCCGAGCTGCTGCCGGCGCCCGTTGCTGCCCCCTGGCCCGCTCCCGGCCCCCTCCTATCGCCCTGGGCCAGGTCTGACGACGGTGCCGCCATAACCGACTAGACGACCGAACACGCGAAGACCAGTACCTTCATGCATTTAGTTATCAACTTGGTAACGAGTTATTAGAAATACGACAACGCTTTTTTATTGATCACGAGAGCGCAATTGAGTACAAACGCTTCCATTATGAAACGCCGTGCGTAGCACATCGCAAAAACGAAATCAAAGAAATCGCTACCTTTTACATTCTTAATGGGTCTTTTTTCGTTACGTTACTTTCCGACGATTTTCTATTTGGAGATAAATGAATGTTGAAACAAACTATATTATTTAAGTTAAGTATCTAATGCTAAGTTGACGAAATTCAAGAGTGTTACCAAATATTTTACGCATTCTATCGCCACCAAATATTTCATTTTTTAATTGAGAATAATCTTTAAATTAATTCTTTCAAAAATAATTGGTCTTAAGTTTACAAAATTATATCAAGAACCAGCTTGATAATACCTCGTTGTTATTTTACGTAACTTATTGACGGTTATGTTCAGCTGGTAGAGGCTTCGTCTGTCTTCCGCGAACGATCGTTTGTGGAAGATAGACGACGGAAAATTAGCTTGTAAGGTTATTTATTTCGTACCTCCTAATAGAGTAATAAAGATGTTTATTAATGATTGTGTATTTTTATTTATATACGTGGTAATGAGAGAAGCGTCAAAATAGTCTTAAAACAATTCCCGTGAGCCGGTCTAGATGATGTTTAGACCACTCTTCAAATCCAAATTTTATCTGTAGTATTATTATACCTACATATCGTATAAAGCGCGATGGTGGTAAATTTACTTGTGTTGTCACCACAGTAGCATTAGAAAATGGCCGGTAATACTGAAGCAAAATGAATTTTGGAATAATTAAAGAAAAAAGTTTATTATTATAATAACAGTATTTTGAGTGTTTGTCGTAGGACCAAAAATACCAAAATTTAAATGTTTGTGTCCGTTTGTTTATTATAAACCTTTAGTCGGTTTTATGAAATTTGAAACAATAAACGTTGATAATCATGTATCTATGTAATGTACGGGGTTCAATAACTGCTTATAGCGTAGAATAGAATCAAAAGGCAAAAGAAGAATCACAAACAAATTAGGAACCTACATTAGAGAGTCGTCAGATGAAGAGAAGAGAAAAGAAAGCCAAAACGTAATGTAACATTTGAAAACTGAATATTTTATTGTTATATATGTAACAAACCTTACAGGTTGGTACTGTTTAGGGTGTAACACTGTAGGTACGTATACGTTAAAATAAAAATGTATGCATATTCATACCTTAGGGGGGGAAATGGGGGTAGGAAGGAGTGAAGCTGCGTGGGATAGCTAATTGATTATAAATCGCTTCGATAGAGTCGTGAACCATAATAAAAACTAAACTCATCGACCTCAAATTGAATCTTTAATTACGCATTAAGTATGTACAGAATGGCGCATGCGAGGCTTTCACCTGAAGCAAAAGGACCAATAAATCATAAAAATGAATATCGTCTGCATGTAGTAGCAATATTAGACAGTGCTGCACGATATAGCTACTTACTGTTTTCTCCGCGATAGATCGTAGATAGAGCAGAAAATTGAATAGTCTGCACGATAGATACGATATTATTTATTTTTCAAGGGATACTTTCACTCTGGACACTTTCGTAAATCAACTGTAGAACTGATGATTTTTTCGAAACAGCGTATATCCCAGTCAGTGTTCAACTGAGCGCTTTTCAAACCTGCGTTGATTTGAGTTATTCGACCGAAGGTATTGCACTTCTTTGAAACCAACTCGATTTTACCCAAGAGACCCTTCTGCTTGTAACACCAAAAAGATTAAATATTGTAAAATGTTGTTAAGTGAAGGTGGCCGTTTTATACAGATCTAATTGCAATGGGTGGACCGGAAAATTTACCAACCACAACTTTCTAGATATTGTTTTCTTAAATTTCGTAGAACAAAGTCGGTTCATAATATAGTCTATGAAACGGTGCTGTAACATTCCACAGGCATACTAAAATACAACTACTAGGTAATAAGTTTATAGCATGAGATTATACAAATTATATTTATGCTATCTCGAATGCACGAATCTTTTAGTAGTAAAATATATTTATGCTAATTAAAATCTGATAATTTTTTAACAGAAATTAAGTGAAAGGAAATGCAAGCATTACCTGCACGGATTAGACGAGACTCTTAAATTTAAAAATTTAAAAACTCTTAAAAATATTTCACAATTATCTAATAAATGATACATAAGTGATTGATAACGAGAAAATTTAGATCATTAGTGAATAAATGACCACCTTTCATAGACTTCGATAGAAGGTTTGACTGGTGCAGAATGCTATTAGTCCACCCTTTGACCCCTTTGTAATCCCTAGATAAGGTTTTGCAATAATGTGTGAAAAATATTATAGCAACAGAATCGATGCAATGAGACACCATGATATACGTAGCCTTTCTAACCAGAAAGTACCTTCAGGTTTTAATCAAGTACCAACCTGTAAGTTTCTAGTAAATCCACTTTCTCGCTATCCTCGATATGGTGGGCTAAAGTTACACGTAGTTTACAATAAAGACAGTTTAGAAAAGAATTAAGGATATGTTTTGCCGTTTTCGTTGGTTGATTAGATACCTCTGGGTCGTCCTGTGCGGGGTTCAAATCCCAGGTCTATGACTTTTATAACTTATGTGCGCTTTAAGCAATTGAATATCATCAGCTTTCGGTGAAGGAAAACATCGTGGGAAAACCTGTATGCCTGAGAGTTCTCCATAATGTTCTGAAAAGTGTGCGAAGTCTCCCAATCCACACTTGGCCATCGTGGTGATGGCCTTACCTTTTTCACCTTGAGTGGAGACCCGTACTCAGTCGTAGGCCGTTGATGTGTTGTGATGATGATGATAAGATGCCTCTGACTGACGGACGGATAGACATCGGACATTGGAGCGACGATAATAACAGTAATAAGGTTCCTACTTCAGGTTCAAAAACCTACGAAAATAAAGCTAGTAGCGTAGTAGTAGTAGCAGACACACTAATGATGACATTAACTTTGTCTTAATACAATTATTGGTAAACAAAATTTCCTCTTTTTTAGAAAAGTAATTAATTTTATGGCAAAACTCCACGTTAAGTGTTTTCGTACTTTCCCTCGGTTTCATGACAGAAAAAAAATATTTTATCAACTCTAACACTTATTGTGTTTGAGTAGATTTCCAATTATTTTTGCTTGTTGTTTTAACGGCGAAAGACTTTTACAATTAGAGGAAAATTATGATATGAAATAATTTAAAATGTAGACACAAACTTAAGATTTTTTTATGTGATGAGAATATCAAATGCGCACGCAGTCCCACCATCCAATGCCGCCCATGCACATCTGTGACCAACCTCGAATAGGACTGTACAAGAGACTGTTTAGTTAGTTGGTTAGTCCTGTTAGTATAAGTTGATAGTATGATTATTAGTTGGTTAGTATCATTAGTATTGAGACCTGGGCGGTACTGGAGTCTCTGCAGCGGTGCCAGATCGACTATAGGTATATCGAGGTGTTGAAGTGTA
>DWLO01002783.1:0-11931 GCA_018245335.1 Dalla quadristriga | reverse complement strand
GGTTTTAGTCGAACTTTCTAGTTATTCGAACCAAAATCTTGTTCGTTTTTGTTTTGGATTCAACAAACTTAAACCTTTGTCAGTTTTTAATAATATGATTTATTAAGAAAATGGAAAATGTTATATATGGCTCTCAATTCAATGTTAACTATTATAATGCTGTAACTTCTTATCAGCTCTGCCACAGTTGGTACGAAACGGCCTATAATTTTGCCACACCTAATAACTTTATTTTGACCATGCTGAAGACTTACTAAAGCTTGTCGCTATAATAGTATGGAATTTGGATTATTTCAGGGGAGATGTAAATCCCTAATTGGTTGTAACTTAAATACATTTTACAATAATATTTCGGAATGAACCTTTATGCTTGAGGAGTTTTTTGAAATTGCTTAATTTTACGTAGTCAATATTTATATTTTTTAAAGGCGACGGTGGCACCACCCCCTTACAATCATTAAGTTACGTTATTTAAATCCCAAAAGTTCAAGCAGCGTATTAATTAGTAAAACCTAAAATAACAGAACTATTTTTTTTTCGGTATATAAAGCACTAGACTGTTCTTACTATAAACATAAAATTTATTATATTAAATAAGTTTGGCCTTTGTATATTTTGTCTAGAAAGTTTGAGCTTCCAATATCCACTTATCCATTATCCACTCCGAAGTTACGAGTGTTCAAAATCTTCAATTTACCTTTCCACCTATATAACCAGTTTTATTATAAGATTTATAAAATTCTTCATGGACGAGTATAATTCGTATGCACGCTTCAAATCACTACATAACTATAAAGCGAAGTATTCTAATCATAACTTGACAAATATTCGCCTTTAGTATGTCTCTGACACCGGCAATTGCGGCCTAGGCAGGAAACATAGATAAAAAAAGCTCGCTAGCAAGCGAGGTTCAAAAAGCTTTCATAGAAAAGTTGGCGTCTTTAACATCGGCCTCTGAAGGTAAGCAAGTTATATTCAGAAGGTGCTATTTTTCACTTTATCAAAGGAAGTCGCCCTTCCAACCTGAATGAAAGAACCGAAAGGAGAACAGGCCATAAAACACTCTTTTCATGGCAATCGAATCGATAATAAATATTTGGGACGGCCATTACACGAAAAGTTGGTGATCGGAACAGTATTATACTCGTAGTTTGGCTGAAACTTTTGTACCACAGACTTTATACAAACTACATCGACGTAGGCTAAATACAAATAATAGTTAACGAACTGATTGTAAACGTTTATTTGCACTTTTTATGGGATTTGAAATTTTTTATCGACCACTCACAATAAAATTAGTTTAAATAATGTACTGTATTGTCGTTTTCGGTCCTATTTTTAACCGAATTCAATAATCAAGGAGTTTATTAATTCGGCTTTATGTTTGTTGTGGCTATGCAAAGCCTAATTATTCTTTTTTTTTATAAGTAAAGTATACCTATTGAGATAGAATATTGGTCCAATATACATTTTAATAATACGTTCACCCCTAAAGGTGCAATATGGGAGGAATGGATGGAAAAATACGTTACTTCACTTGCCTTAAGATGATTTTATTGAAACTTGGCACATAGATGTATTTGCCATGACAACACAATATTATGGTGACGAGCTGATGTGATGATTGAAACGGAAGGCCGTCGAGGGGTCAATTTCTTACATAGTAACATGTCAATACTTGTCGGCCTTCAAAATTTTACGTTTATAGACAAAGCTATCATTATTAAACTTTATTACGTTGTAGCATTGAAGTCAGTTTTTTTTTTTAAATTAATTTATTATTACATAATAGTAAAAAAGATATCTACGAATCTTCGCTATATTCTATTGTAATTTTTCAAAATTGTGTTAGAATATTGCTTATTATTTTCTCTGGATTTCTTGAACAGTTATTACTTAAGGGCTCACTACGGCGGGCGCTATAGTTTATTGTGTTACTGTGATACCTACAATTTAGCCAATTACAAAATATACTTCGAAGACGAAACATTATAATTGCTTTTAATTTAATTCTGAAACTTTAATTATTAAATCGTCTAGATGTAACGTTATTAACATACATTAAACAAACAACGTTATGTTACACCCAAACTCTTTCATTTAAATCTCGTTTTCATCATTCATTCATGTTATGAATATAAAGTAGGCCCATGGAAAGTATTGAAACATTGATCAATTTAGTCAAATGAACATAATTCATCCTAAACTCTCTCGTCAAACTGTATCCCCGAGACTAGTTTCAATCGCAACTCCAAAGTGGTATTCTCGCGAAGGCTCAACTCTTGCGAGTGGCTGACTTAGGGCTCTAACACACGGGACTGCAAATGCACAACCGCAGCAGTCGACTACAGTTGATGGTGTTTGGGTGCTGCAGTCGACTGTCAGCATTACCTGCAGGCGACGGTTGTCGCCAACACTCCGACTGCACGCTAAGGGAACGCCGACTGCGGCAGTCGACGATAAGTACCTGGACTGTTATTTGGACTTTGGTAGGTACTGGATTGACCATTTTGTACTTTAGTAGGTACTCTTGTATTCATTACGCTTTTGATTCTTGAACTCATTTCGCTATTGAACAGAATAAACTGCGATCGACGGCTGCCGTTGTCCATTTGCTGTCTCGTGTGTTATAGCCCTAACGCCGACGGGAGAATCTCAACTCGTCGGAATTAATCCATCTTTGCTCTCAATAGTGACGGAGACGTATTAATGTGGTTCGAAATGAACCGCAATTCTGTGTCTCCATATAAGGTATTTTATTTATTTATTATATTGTTAACATAATGTGGTTATAAACATTACAGGTTCCTCAAACCTGGGTTTGCGTACTACTAATTGAGTATTCGCTGGCCGTTCGGCGCAATACTATTTCCAGACAAATCAATGAAATTGTACAGAGCAGATATTTTATAATACAAGTAATTCTCAGCTAATGATTCAGGCGTAATCACCGTCTATATTCGGGATAAAATATTTTTACACGAATGCGCTATAAACTTCGTGATACTGATAAAATTTGGAGTCATTATTTGAAACGATTCATAATTGTTTAAACATTATTAATCACAGTTCTGATATAGTTACCACTCTGATTTAATTTGATTCAGAATATATAATAACGCTTTTCAATGGCACTTCCCAATTCCGACTATGATTTATATCATTGTATAACAGCTATGTGTTGACGAGCTTCTCGACATGGAATTTAAGAGCATAGTATTTCTCAAATGTAGGTTTAAAAGATGATTACAAAGTATTCGTATTATATACAAAGTTATATTCACATTGGC
Organism: Dalla quadristriga; assembly: GCA_018245335.1. Classification (NCBI taxonomy): domain Eukaryota; kingdom Metazoa; phylum Arthropoda; class Insecta; order Lepidoptera; family Hesperiidae; genus Dalla; species Dalla quadristriga. The sequence continues at coordinate 8,641 of DWLO01002783.1, read as the reverse complement.
AGAAGTAGTTCAAACTGACATAATATATTTTGAATATTTCACCAGCGGGAAACCCGCAAAGGATTGCACTAAATTTCAATCTGGAAACTTATTTGACTGTTGGTACCGACTCGAAATCCTTTCAAACTTATTGGACCAACTTCCCGACGACTTCTCGTGGTTCTGAGAAATTAATAGATTAAGCTACGTAGGTACGTAATTATTTATTGTCGCTGACCACGCTGTGATTTCATTTTATTACGGGCGATTTTAATATCTCTGAAGCGACTGGATAATTATTTAACGGCAATTTTTTACAACGAAATGACCAATTAATATGATTCGTAATATTCTTCGAGGAAAATAATATTTTTATAAGGCATTAAAAATCTATGGGCAGCAGCACAGGTTTCGTTTAGTCGCTCACGTAGCATGGTCATGTTTGCACCGGATACGACAACATAGCGGAATTCATATTTAGTACGTCTCTCTCACTGTCCCAGTTATTGGTTATTATATGTGCACGATTCAAGAATTGTAATGGTGTGGCTGCGTGTTTACGTGTATTTGCATTCTATTTTTCTGTAACGCAATGTATGAGCGTACCACGTCTACTTTTGTTTTAATTTAAGCTTACACTAAATAACTTAAGATAAATTTCTGCGTCGAATTGTTGACAGATGCAATTGAAATTGATTTCGTCTTGTAACTCGCTAATCTCTGAAGTGCAAATATCGATTTCCATTTCTGCCTGTTATATCTTCAGTCCTTTACCATTATCTCACTTACTTCTATTGTATTCATCTGTAATTAATCTTTTATTAAGCTCCTAATTGATTTCATGGCCGTTTAGCGTCAGTTACACTGATATTGCTATTGTTCCTAATCAGGATCTCACGTTTGATTTTAACATGGCGTGATATAATTTTCTATACTTGCGTTATTTCGTGGTTTCCTCTTATCTGTAAAATTTCTGACCAACATCCCATTAATACTTATTTATAAGCATATAGCGTCTTCCCCAATGATACCCTCAATCTTATAAGCTTCTTATTTGAACCGCAAAATATTGCTCGTGACGTTCAGGCAGGCGTATTAACATGCGATACGATGTCTCAGTTGCAGCTGTTATTGCTAAAGTGTGTTTAATTTTGAAAATAATTAAATCGTCCATACATACAAACATTCGCAAAACGTTCCTAATAATGTAATGTAAAAAACATTGAGCGCTACATTAAATTCCGATCTCGTTGACACGATCCTTGCATAATTACAAACTGATGTTTGGAGACTACGCAATTTTTAATCTTATGCTTGCGCTTTGCGGAAAAATTTATTAAACACAAGCACAATGCTTGTAAATTATACGACCTCATAAAGTATATACGTAAGTAATTTTCCGCGTTTGCTCGCTGATAATTAGTTAGTGTAGGCAGCTATAGTATTCCCTAATTTTCAAGACATCCTCTTAACCAGACAGGAATTACTGTACGCTCGGGAGGATCGTAACATTTTTAGCCCAGTTTCCATGGCAACGGGCGCATGTGTGCGTAAAACAATGTTTGTTGTTTCCGTCGCGAGTGAAATAATAGTAAGTTGTGTGCGGTTAGTACAGTGTGCAACTTTCTTGTGGGTTCTTTATATCGGTATTCCGTGTAGCGCGTACAGATCGTTTTAATATTTGCAAATGTGTCTTTAATAATAAGAAAAAGGAAAATTAGGTATACCCTTGACCAATTTTTACCTATACCTATGTATACTTAGATTCCATCTACACTAATTTCTAACACTCATATTTAAAACAACAACAAACAACGACAAAGCTAAAAGATCTACGTAGAAGATACAAGATATAACATCGAAGACATCAGTAAATTGTCTACAAACGTAGTATCAAGACAGCCCTAAGCCGGTACAGAATTATTGGGCGGATAGGGGCGCGGGGCGGGGTGCGGCCGGGAATTGGGGATGTATTGTAAGTGTTGAGACGAGCTGTTTTCGTCGCCGACGTGTTTCCACGTACCATGCCCTCGCTGACTCCGCGTCCGTGACAACTGGTGGCATTATCTATGGCCGTTTTGTCAATGCTGACAACTTTTTTACACCTATGTAGCACAATGCCGACAACGTTAACCGACATTGTAAGTCATTTAAAGATATTCATCGTTGCTATGAAAAGATTTATGTCTTCCTGACTAGTTCGCGTGTATCAAATTTCCACGCGGCCAAAACATGCCTAGAAGCTGTGTTCTAGATAATATTTATCTAGAAGGTAGCCTAGAAATTGAGTGAACTAAGATAAAATATATCCGACGGCTAGAAACTAGTCATTGATGTACCGTAAATTGAATGAAGACTCCCTAGACAATTTGGAAATCTGAACAGAGCAGTTTTGTCTAGTAAATCCTGAAAACATCAAACATTAAACTGAATAGGAGTTTATGGCTATCTTGTCATTACATTGACAGTATACATACTACGCATTGTGTGACTCCCATGGATGTAATACGTACTTACGTACAACAGTACACGCTAAGGCGCATAAAAAAATTAAAACATAACAGCTACTTAACTGAAACAGGAATAAGTACAGTCTATTTGGAAGTCAGTCATAAACGCGTCGATAGTTCTGATAGCTACGTTGCTTTTAATTAACTAGCTATGAACCTATAATTTCCTGGAAACTACTCCCATTTGACAGATACGCAAAAAAGCATCATGGCTGAAATAAACGGTCAAATTGATTCTTACATATAGATCCGTTCATTTATTTTCTTCTGGGAACAGTTTAAGTCTGCATCAATTATAATCTTAAGTCTTTATTCACTGATAGATTCGTCCCCGTAAGCTGCATTTCTCAGCGTCTCAAAGTAGGTAGGTACTCTTTCACAGTCTGAGGCGTCTTCGCCATCGTAAGGGGCGCAGCTCAGCGCTCTGTGTTCAGAATCACATTTGCAAGCATCATAAATACATATTTGCCGCCACAGTGAACGGATATTGTGCGGAAATTGAACGACAACAACATTGACTTTTATTGAAAGCAGCTTGAAATATATTGGCCTTTCAAAAACTAAACTCAAAATATATAATAATAAGAAGTGATACCTACTTAGGTGTTTTCTGTTAGTTCTTAGTAACATGAAACGGTTTTCATATCAACATAAAAAAGTCTACGTAGGTACCTATTTGTAGATGTTTGATTCTAAGAAATATATATTAATTGAAAGCTAAATATTTCAATACGCAACTATCGCTTTAACAATAGCGTGGGACTAGTACTAATTATAGATACTGATTCTATGTACCTACGGGTAAGGTAATTCTTTATTTTTTTACCAAAACTTTATTTAAATCATAGAATCATTTAAATCTATGCTTCATTAATCTACATTTACACAGACTACGAACTCATCAGCGGATAAGATAACGTATGTATAAAACAATATTATAGCTTTATTGGCGACCCGCCCTTACAGAGCTGATTAATTACGTCCGGAAAACTAATAAAAAATTTACTGATGCGAGCCCATCGGACTTGCCAATTAGACGAGGGGATAGGACAAAACACTCTCATGCCCATTAAAACAACAGTCCTAAGCAAACAGAACGTGCGTGTGGTCACTCTGATAAGTGACGCTAGTGTGACGGCATTGTGTCGATGAATAATTGAGACTGCGCGCTGAATAAAATCCGCTAATGATGTTTTGGTTTCGTACTCGTATATTTACAAAAATATGACATTTTATTTAAGGCCTTACTTATAAAAATTCATATAAATAAATAAGAACTAATTTATTTCATCTTCATAGCTAAAAGTGTTTTAACTAGAATATAAGTGACTTTTCGGGTTTTAATATCATTTTTATAAATTGGTTTAATGCCAAGGCAACGGAATGCAGCATTGTCGCAAGATGAGGCTGATAGTACTGCTGGTGCCGCATTCCAAATTGTGGCATATTGTCAACCCAATACGTGTGGTATTAGAACACTGTACATCAAAATTTTGTCTATGACGTGCCGCGCGTGTATAAGATTTCGTGGAATTGCGGAAGATTGTATGCTGTAGCCTCTTGCAACATTGTCTTGTCGAGATTTGTGATATGATGGGTATATTCTATAACGTCTCAACATGGTCTCAACATTGTTATAACTGTGTAAATCAGACTTTTAATGCCTTCTTGTAAGGCGTACATTTTGTTTATTTTTTTTCCTACTGTTTTTGTCATCATTTCAAGTCTATAGTTTCGGCGTTGACAAAGCAATCAGAAGTCACTCAGTCACGCTGAATACGAATAACCAAACACAAATTATTTAAATAGCTTATGTAGTGAATATAAGAAAATATATCTTATTATTATAACTAACAAACAACCACTCACATTGACGACACACATATTTATTTCAATAAGAAGTAGCAGGGGAAATGGGGTGAGGCAATTGTAAGCTTTCTGATAAAAAGACACGATGTACTAAATTCTGTGAGTTCGATAAAGTAAGCTTCATTACTTCCGAGAAGCGTCAATTTTTAAACATTCGTTGCCGGAATTTTCGTCGAATGTCTGCGATGTGCCGTTCATATATTCCGTTTAAAGTAGATGCCGCATAACTATCTGTACAGCTAACTTTTTAGTTGGCGTGATTTTTTTTTTCAAGGTATATACTAGCGACGCATATCAAACGATATGCTGGGACATGAGGCAAAAATCCTATGCATGTAAGCTGTAAACCAGGATGACTGAAATATGGCCACCCTAGTATCGGCGTCCGTAAAATGTTTCGAGATTTACGATGTACGCTTTACTTGAACTAACAGAATATTAGACATCTTCTCTGTAAATATTGTAAGAGATCTTTTATGAACAGGGATAGAAGTAAAACAATACAACTTTCAAAATCTATTGTGAACGTTCTCCATAATTTATACTTACTTACAATATGTCACACTTTGTTACATTTGGTTTTGAATACTTAATAGCCTTTTTCAGTACAGACACGTGAAATTGACAATTTAATTTTAATACAAGTATAGACTATGTGTTATTTAAATCCATACATGCTGTGTGCTATAAATGTGATCCTTATTTTAGCGATCAAATTTTCTTTTGGTGCTCCCTTAACAATAGATTATCTTAGAGACGCTTGACCTACGGGGGCCACTTGTTACCACGAGAGCACTCACGCAGGCTTATCGATAAATCTATACGGGTTGCCAGCTACTTGATAAATTTCTTGGTAAAAATACTACACTACGAGTATAGTTGTAAATATATTCTTATATGCTTGAGAGTTCTCCATTCTGTTCTCAAAGGCGTGTGAAGTCTGCCAATCCGCACTTGGCCAGTGTGGTGGACTGTGGCTAAGCCACAATCAGGGGTTAAGAAGAAGGGTTCTTAACCGAGAAGAGACCCGTACTCAGTAGTGGGCCGGAGATGGCTTGTGATTATGAAGATTATGATACGATTCACTTGGTCGATGACACCGTGATGGCAATTACTTTTAGATGAAATTACCTAGACGATAGTGGTAGACACGAGGTTTCATAATATGGTCCCTGGTAAGGTAAATTAAATATTTCTATAGATGGAATAGTTGTTTGTGTTATGTCTTTTTGATTTGTGTTAAACTTATTCGTTTATACTTTTAATCATTCAGACGTATGTACAGGTTTTTCGCTACAAAAGGCCTTAGATGGATTTTAAATTAAATTTCACCACTGTATTTCCTAATATTCTTAAGCAGAAAATCAAAATAACAGAATTTTAAATGCTGAAACATATTGTTGGCTTTGATAGAGAGTTATGGTTCCGCTCTCGTATAAAAATAAAGTTGACTAGAACAAACCAAACTATGCAAATTTTTCACTGGCTCCCGAATCGTTACGAGTTAATTAAATAGTACTCCACTCCGACATACTGACCCCGCTTCATAGTTCTGACGAGACTTTTAGTTCTGACCCGATTTAGAATACGTTCGTAGTTAGCTGAAAAGTTGCTACCCTTTTTCATATCTCACTTCCTTTCTCCCCCCTTAATTAGGAGAGGCCGGGAGCATAACTTTTCCATGCTGCTTAAATGCGGAAATTAAGACACTCGTCAAGTAATAAACAATCAACAAAAACATAAATTTGAAAAAGTTCGATACAAACGGTTATAGGGGTGGTCGGAGTCTTCAATTAAACAGTTGAGATCTAACAGATGCCAAGTTCTATAGCAGTTCCTTTAATCATAGCTATACAATATACAACTTTTGAATGAATTGAAGGACCAATTCATTTAAAAGAAATATGGCCTACCTTTTCGAATTTGAATTTATTACTTGGCATGTTGATTTCTAATTGGTGAAGACAAAATTCAAACTTTTATTTAAATATCATCATGGTAAAAGTAACTTATTGACAATTACAACTGGCCAAGTCATAAATTAATTGTACACGGAACAAATATATACGACGCCGGTGGATCGACCGTTTTTCCTTTTTTCCATGGCTAACACACTACCGTGTGTCTAGGTAAAAGTTATGATTCGATCTTATATTATGATATCAAACGATCCTTCTCTATGCAAGCTTTCCTATCGTCCTTTAAATACTATTAAGGGAAGATACTTTAAATTTTGAAGTAGGTACCTAAGTACCTGATGATAATTAATCCTTACTGGGAACACCTAGTAGACGTAGTCGGTTGCGTACGTACTCGCGGTATTTATTATACCAGACATCCCAGAAGAGTCATGATCATAATAATATTGTATTTGTTGTTTACCTTTCATCATATTCAAAAGGGAACAGCATCGAAACTCAATACCAACGATCTTATCCAATTTCGGCGATCTGTCGCGGGGTCAGAAAAATAATACGATCTTTATCGGAAAATTTTCAGGAACCGGGTCCATAAACTGAGGAGATATTTCAGTGAGTAATAACATTTGTCGCGGAATCCGCGGTGAGAGGGGAGGGGGAGGCGACCCGAGGCCGGAATCAATCCACTCGCGTCAGGGTCCGTTGTCACATGTCCAATCAACCGACATACTGTTCACTAGGGATCAACGGGCTCTCTGTTGTCCAACGGCGGACGAAACTATCTGCGGTCTTAGTAACACTTAATAGTAGCTACCTCAAGGGTAATAAGTAATGCTGAGTTAAATTTGTGTTCTGTATTTAATTTTCTTTGTTCCTAGTATTTGAAGAAAGGTGGTTCAGGCATATTATGTGTACAGCGTGGTAGTAATTTAAAAGAAATCACGACCACGCGGAAATGGCTCCCAGGAAACACTATTTATAGCGTTACTATATGACGCGTGTTAGCACAGATTAGTTAAACGTACTTCGCAATAGCTAACTTTTACCTATAAAAATGTAGCAATTGGAAGAGTGTAGTTACCCATAACACAGGGTATCCTGCGAACTATTGTAACGTATTTTTTAATACCAATAAAATCTTGTTATTACTATTATGTAGGTAGGTATCCCTTTAAAGCACTGTAATGTAATTATGGTGCACATGACGGATTCCACCCTCGGTCGACTGCACCAATTATTGGTACACCATTGGCATTGGTATATTGGTAATAGGTGGTTAATTGGTTTTATAAAAAGTAAATAACAATTGTAGAAATTGATTATAAATTATTATATTTTACACAAATATCGGAGTATTTGCCGTCGTATTGTTGTCAATCGAGTAATAAAAATCCGTTTGAGAGCTCCGAGTATCGACAGGTCTCACGCTGTTGATGCGTCGATAACTTTCATAAATCATCAGTGCGGAGCGCGTTGATTATGCTGATGGAAAAGTTTCATGAATGCCGTAAAAATTACGCGTATCAACATCAATTTATTTTAACTTCATTTCGGTCAGAGCAAATCCTCGAATTTTGCCTTACGACTTTTTCTTGGTGAAGCGAGTAACTACATAGCTGTTATTTTAGCTGTTAAAAATATAGTATGACTACCTAACACAGTCTACAAGAATGCGTTACTTCCACTGCACTGCTAATACCGCTATTTGCTTGTCGTACGAATAATGTTACAATAGTAAAGCTACCATAGAAACGCTACCACATCACCAACAATACAATATTTTATCAATTAATTTGTTTGTTTTCAGGTAAGCATCTTCATATTTGGACGGAGTTTCTACTGACTTATGTACCTACGGTTAAATATTATGTAAGTTAGTTATGCTTTTAACATTGTAATCTACTCGGTATGTTTGTAACTTCTTGTTGCACAATGTCACACAATATTATGCACTACCCTTTGTCTTGCGGTATTGGACAATATCCATTGTGATATTTCGTCTCTCCTGAGGCAAATAATTAACTCTACTAACTAGCAGATTGCGATGTCTGCACAACTCCGCCAAATGTAATTTCTTATTTGTACTGAATCATCTCAACACATATATATATGACCACTTTTAAAGAATGATGTGAAACTGTGACCTTTTAAAAATAATTTCGTCTGCAGAATAAATTTGATTGGCAGGATCTGTTGGAGGATTTTCACCGAACTATCGCAAGAACATACCGACACCTGTACTGTAAGCTGAATTTATTCCTCAGGTCATTATTGCCGGGAAAATGATTTGTGTGCATAAGTAGTACTCATAAGTAAGGTATATTCAATTCTTTCAAAAAATCTAAAATTAAAAAACATCACGTC
>DWLO01002782.1:0-11932 GCA_018245335.1 Dalla quadristriga | reverse complement strand
AACAGTGCCGCGGCCGCAGCGAAAAATACCCCTAACGGCGGCCATATTAAGTTTTCTCAAAATTATACCCTATGACACTTTGTGCGACAGGGCGATTCTAAAGACACCTCATTTACTAAAATCCACTAAGCCGCTTAGGCCACACATCGTGACAAAGAAATAGATATACATACATACAAACAAACACTCGAAAAACATATCCCTCCTTCTTAAGTAATAAATAACAAAAATACTACAGAATTGTTGATTTATCATACTCTATGTTATCAAAAGATTGAATTGTTTCTTACATTTAGTTTATGAAATTTATTGAATTGAGCTATTTTTTATTGTTATTTATCCAATAATCTCTCTTATTTTACAAGAGACAGTTTCTAACACAAATCTGGTTTGAAGAACCCTAACGAATACACAACTGAGACGAAATACAAAAGACGTTTCAATGCTAACAACGTAGATTAGATCAAGCGTATTCAAAACTAGAAATAAATTTCATGTCTTATTTATTTCAAATTCTATTTCTGAGATAAGGAAAATGTGATTGAACTGATCACTGAACTTGGAGGAGTTTGCTTTGTAAGGAGGTATTTGCCTGATCCCTACTTGGGAAGCTATGAAAGCTATGAACACGTTTTGTTCGGAGGCACGAGTAATGAATGCTCTAGAGAATAATAAGCTAACAAAAGAAAATCGTTATTTGTTTTCCGCATTCTTTTTTCCCTCGGCGACGGATCACGTCATTATTCTGCGGATCGCTCGACTTTATTCTTTTTTTTCGTTCGGCGTCGTGTAGTAATTAAAGATAAATATAATATAAAACGGTCCACTTCACAAGATCCTCTCCCGTTTTGGCTTTTGTCTTCTTAAATGGACTCCTGTTGATAGATTGTCAGCCATTGTTTTCTTAATCTGCGCTTCGCCGGAGGAAAGAATAAATGATTTATAAGTTCCACCGACTCGTGTTCTGTCATAACAGCAGATTGTGAACAATGTTTATACTGTGGACAGTGCGTTTTCAAGGACGTTTTTGGTGGAAGATTTTGGAATAGATAAGACTTCATTGATGAACACTTTGATTATTTAAACAAAACACGTGTTTAAATAATCAGTTTCGCTTCCTTCTCACTTACTCATTTCAATAATAGCAAAAGTCTAGGTATATTTAAAAAAATTGTGCTTCAATAACATTCTTGGCAAAATAATGAATTTTAGATATATTTTCATTTTCCTAAACCTAATTTATAGAGAAAAATGTTGAAAACAATTATGAATCTCGTTTGTTTGTACTATACAATATACAATGTACAAGTATACAATGCACTAATGCTATAAGTACTGCAGTTATTAATAGGTTGTGCGAAAAGGTAGGTATAACTTTTCCGCTGGGTGAGTTACACATTGTGTCAACAAGCAAGTTTATAGCAAAACAAGTAGTAAACAAGTGGTGGTGTTATCAAACGTTTGAAATTATTGTTAAAGGTTATTGAAACGCTCTTTTAAGGACGCGCATTTGTAAGAATCTCGATCACGATCCCGAAGAATCTGAACCCTGAAGAGCCATGGCCTAGTTTTGGCAGGGTTCCAATCCAAGTGTCTGAAGTTTTCAGGCTATCCGAAGGCCTTCGACAAGGCTTAACGACTGTTATCTAACGACAACAACTGATACCGATGGCTTAACGTGTCCTCCGAAGCATGGAAACGCTTCAGAAACGTTTCCACTAGCGGTCATTCGAGTTTGGCGTGACATATTTTATCAGTTACGATTGGCACTCGCGCGCGACAATGAGCGCTTCGAAAAAGGTTACGTCGTAACAAATAATAAGCAAGTTATCTTTCCTAATTCAATAAAGATCTGTTAGATAAAATTCGATATACAGACATCCATCCGAGAACTTATTCAGCTAGAAGTTGCGAGCAAAGTTGCAAAGGTTGACAGTGGCCAGACTCCACGTGCGCTTTCCCACAGTGTCTTACGAGATGAATAACACGAAACATGTATTCAGTGAAGTTTTTCTGTGTCCATTCGTCTGGGATCACAGAACTTGACACTGTCGTATACCTTTTATGTTTTGACGTAGAATAGATAACGTATAGAAATTGACATTTCTATCCGGAGGGGATTAAAAGCAATCAAAATACCAGAAAAGGATCTTCCTATCTTCCTATAGCTTAAACTCTTGCGTTCAAATCATAGAAAGAACCGTGATTGGAGTTTTAAGCGGATCACCGAAGTAACAGGTCGAAATCAAGATTCAGTAAGAAGGCAAAGTAGTCAGGCATGTTCAACTATAACAACTACATGGCAACAACGACATAATATTGAGTCGTGATCTATTACATTAAATCTGGAGTCTGATGTTGGTCAAAGGTACCTTACTATTTCTGAAACCAATGTTAAAAGGCCGCGCCATGCATACCAGTGCAAACATAATGTTCTTTTCTTCAATTATAGAGTTCTAATTTCTAAGACTTCCAGTATTACAAACAAACAAACGGAGGCAGATAAAAAGGTAGGAGGACGATCTGCCAAAAAAGTGGAGGAGAATAGCTCTAGATTGAAACAGATGGTGAGAACCAGTGGAGACTTTGTCACAAGACAGCACCTGGTCGCTGGTCGCTTAAAGAATTTCAAATCCAATAAAAAGTAATATTAAGATCAAATAGTGTTTGTACAGTAATATAAGTTTTTAATATTACATTAACAAGGTTCAGAGTGAAATAAAGACCATTTTTTATTTATTTAATTTTATCCGTTAGGTATACCCTAGGTATTTCTATAGAACTATAGGAATGTATGACCTAATTAAGGACATTTAGGCAATGATGCATTTGCTTTCTAAATCCCTGAAACATAGTATTTTTTGTACAATAATTTACACTGGTAAAATACATTTTAACAGTGGCTCTTCATAATTCACTGTCATTTCTAGATGTCACGTATTCTATGTGCTACTTGCGAGACGTTTATTTCTTAGCGTTATTGTTTGTTTTACGGGTGGTACAAATGTTTATTTACTTTGTGAAGTAGTAAATAAATGTGTTTAATGGATTTTAAAATCATGCTTTCATAACTGAATTTTTTTTAGTAATTAAAGCATTATTTACAGAATTTATAAGGCCTTAATCTATGAGCTTATGAAATGTACCCACAGAAAAATAATTTTCATTACCTACTAAGTTTTATTAAATATAGTAAAAACAATTCTCCAAACAGAAATAGAACTTATTTTGTTTACATGGAGATGTTTGCTGGAGCAATGATTTTCTAGATTCTTAGTGAAATTCACAACAGTAAAAATCTACAAAAAGTTACTTTTATTTCATGGTCAGAACTAAAATCTTAAGATCCCACGGCGAAGCTCTTAAAATGTATTCGTTATGCAGTGCTACTTACTCTTAGAACAAAATTAGTTAATGAAACAATTATCAACCCACAAAACAATGAAAGCGCTCAATATATCTGTATATGTTCGAGATACTCGTAAAAATGTTTAGTTGGAAAAGCATAATAAGAGCGGGCGAAACGCTACGTCAGTGCGACGTAAAATAAGCAATTTCCTTTTGTATCAACGAAGGTGTGCTGTTTATGACTTTTCCTTTACGATTTGTTTGCGCAAACCTCGTACCAAAGTGGTTTTAAAATCCAATTTTTAAACAACTTTTAGTATAAGTCCCGTTAACTACTTTCGTTTTATTCTGAAGGAATCATACTTTTTATTTGCTTATTTGCTCTAGCCAACTTTAGCCATATCGCTGTAGTAATGGAAATCAGATATAATAAATCGATTTAACCTTATTAAATACGACAATACGATTTATATAAATAAGATATTGCTTTACCTTTATTACATTGCGTAACTTATGTCGCAGTTTTTTTACCGTATAGGCGATGTCTTTTTCCTAAGTTAAGTTATGTTAATTCTACATAAGAATCGGTTCAGAAGTTTTTGCGTGATTCCACAACAAACATATATCTATGCTTCTATCCATCATCACGAATTATCGTATTAATAATAGGTACATAAACCGCAAAAGTAATTGCGGGATACGCATACTAAATATATTTAAATATTGGCGGTTACATAAGTAGATACTTCATATTAGAAATATTTCTAAAACGTCCGACTAAAACTTATTGTATATCTAGAATGGGTTAACTGATTACATTGAACCTATTTGCAAAATATAAAAATAAAATACGAAAGTCGAAAGCTACGATGCCATACACAAACATCCAGACGACACGCATCAAAAAAATCCAGAAAGACGTCAAACTTATTATAGGGCTATCGGAGTTCAAAAGTAGATATTTATTCATTGTACCAAATATCATCCAAAAATGAATTTCAGAAGACGTGGAAAGGTAAATAAAGCAAATCAATAGGTACGTGGAATGTCACAAAACACTATAATTTTAGTCCGGGCACATTCAGTATTTCTTCTTAAAAAAGAACGAACAAATACGTGATTCGAATTTGGAATGGTCGGCCGAGACCGGACTATCGAATGGACGGAATATATTAAGGGACGCGAAGACAGGAAGTGCGAGCAAGGGTGTTGTCAAAACTGCACGATTGACTTTGATAACTGGCACTGATGAACGTCAATTCACTTAACCGCTGAAATAAACCACTACCACAAATTCTCTTAACACAATATTCTCTTTTTCTTTTTACATGTTTATCTGTGTTTTATTTTTATTATGCAATTGCAATCAATATTTAAATTTAACTTAGCACATAATTGGGGAACGAACTAAAATTTCAATTAATTATTTAAAGACTCATGGAAGCTCTTCGTTCTCTTTTTGCATGTTTTTTTTACAAGTTCGAGTGTAATAACTATCAGGTGGCCCGTTTGCTTGGTAGTCGAGGTACAATTTATAAAAATAAAAATAAAAAATCCCATAGTGACGTAATAATAATAATCAAATGAACTAAGTAAAAATATATATATCAGTTACAAAAACAAAAGGGATCATACTCTGCCAAGTTAACGTTTGAAATTCAGGTGATTGCTGTACATTGAATTCAGGGTTTCAAACTTTACCTATTAGTATGATATTTATTATTAAACAAAGAAAGCACTAAGCAACGTGCATTTTAAATGATTCCAGGTTTCTATTTCAACAACCAGACAAAAGTTGTTGCTTTTCAATAAAATAAATATGATTTATTACACAGAATGGAAAGTTTTGAGTCTGACGTTTTAGCTTGTAAAGAACATAGCTAATTTAAGAAGTGCATCAGTATCAAGTTTCATGAAGATTGACGTATTTTAGAATGTGTTCTTTAAACTGATACTAGCTCCTGTTTGCTCTTTTCATGATTGAATTTCAAAAAATCCGTTCCATTTTTATGATTGGTTTCTGGTGAAAATCTAAAAACTTACCTATAATTTACCCAGACTTTCTCATCTCTCCTGCTCGCAAATTCTAACATTTTTAATGACTATAAAAGACTGGGTAGACTTTTGAAAAATGTATTTCGATATCATTGTTGACAATAAAATTTCGGACATTTAAAACATATTTTAAGTTTTTATATACATCATTTTTGACAGAAAAAAATGGCCATAAATGTTTACGCCCTTTTTCTCTTTTCCTTCGAGAACTTCGTGGCGAATTCTCAGACATGAAGATTATCCTTCACCGCACCGCAAGTGATATTCAATAGTCAGAACTCTCGTAACTTCAAAAAAGTGTGAGGTGAATGCAGAGTATTCTATTTGGCTATTAAAAGTGGGGTAGGGTTTTGAATCCTATTTTTCCTCTAACTATTATTGCAGGAAAATAGTGTCCCATGAGACCGTACGCTCTGCAGGCTTTGGCGCAATCTCGTATGTCTTTTGTGATGTACAGGGTAGCTTTGCTCTGTTCACGGTACATTTGCTGCATGAAATAAGTCTTCGATTAACGTACGCCAAATATATGAAGTTATCAAAACATAAATTTGCTTTTCAGTGTTTTTATTGCATTTTGCAGACCCCATAGTAAAGCAATAGTGTTAGTCACTTTTAAAGGCGTTTCAATATGCTGGTGGCAGTATTTGTAGCCTTAAAAACTGATGAGTCTATTTATCAGTCTTTCCCACGCTTATTCCTATACGTTTATTGATCGATATGTGAAGATCTTAATTATTATTATTTATTAGGTGAGAAAATGTGCGTAAATTGTACGTCTAATCCGAATGTTTATACTTAGGATCTTGGTGGCTATTGAGATTAAGTCATCTAACCATATACCTTTTAATTTAATTCATAATTTGATTCTGATATCAAAAAATCAGAAATGCGTGCCTTATTTTATGAAGCTCTCAAGCCCACGGTGTCATTTCTTATAATTTTTACGCAAGAGTTAATGGCATTAAATTAATTGATTAATTAAATCTTACTGTCTCGTATCTTGTACTAAACTCAATCTAAATAACTTTTGGATGGTGAACAATTTTATTGTGACATAATTTAAATGCAGAATTAACATTATTCATTTGTGTTTATTTATGGGCAAACATTTTAAATTTTATGTTCCTGCCTATCATGCTAGAACTATAGGTACCTTTTAAAAAAATAATAACAAAACAAAACTTAATGCTATCAAATTAGCCAACCCTTTTTAGTAAACAGACCCCACAACCGACCATATATGGACAGATGCTCACTGTACCGCCCGTGGGCAGTGTTCCCCTTAAATACTAAGAGCTTTGATTAAATTATGTCTATTGACCGTTTGCTACGCGCTGGAACATTTTAGACTATACATCTACAACCAAATACGTAATATTATATGATGGCAGAGACTGCTTCTAGCATTAAGTTCCTGTATTTTGATTGTATGGTAGTAAAGTTTTAAATAAACAAATAAATAATATGTCACAATAGAATATGCGTCTGTATCATTCAGTCAAACACTTAGTTAAGTTGATCAGCGTTGCTATACAACCAAAAACTGCAGCTAAGGTATCTAGAACCTCACCTATAACGGATGTGCATTTAATACCGTGGCTTTTTTACTTAATGGTTCGTTTTTTTCCATTTAATTACTACAGATATTTGCAGTTGGTAAACGGAATTTTATATAACTTTTCAAGATTTACAATTAGCAGCAATAACTTTTTTCAAACTTGTTTTTGCTGTAGAAGTAGTGTATTTTCCATGCAAATTTTGTTTGCCAATTGAAAATTACATGGTATCAGATGGTCATAAGGTAAAGATTCCGGACCATATATGGACACTTGCCAATCCTTAGTAATTTTATAAATGTGATAGTGTGTTTATTGGTTTGCTGGTTTGCCCTTCCTTCACGCTGCAACAGAGCGACCGATCGACGTGATTTTATGCATAAAAATTGTTTATGCGTCAGAGAGTGACGTAGTCTTTTTATGCGGAAAAATGCACGTGTGGAGTGCAAATGTGGGGTAGACAAGGGAATTTTACGCGTAAAACCTCGTAATCTATATTTCTGCTACGCAGTTTAATTATTACATAAATACAATACAAAAACACTTTATAATACACCAGCACAGAATGTACAAATTATAAAATAACCGCACATGTATACAATAGGTGGTCCTATCGCTAAGAGCGATCACTTCCAGACAACCTTAATTATGTAGGTACCTACATATGATTATTATGTACGTTCACCATTTTTAAATTGAATACGTTTAGCATAGAATGGCGGCGCGGCCGTAATTTGTTCAAATCCGCGCAACATTTTTCTTCCGGAGAACTGTCACCGCGTTATTTACGATGGGTCCGCTTTTTAATACCTTTTCATTAACAATTTTAAGGTTCACTTTATTGAAGTCGTAAATTACTCGCACAATTGCTGAGTGTCGCTCCGTCACCCGACGCAATTTGGAAAAACTCTAAATTACTCATTTAAACGGGAGTTCGTTACATCTGCTAATTAGCAGCCATTTTTATTGTTTTTTTTTATTCGCTGACCGTTTTTTTTCAATTGGAATACTGTCAGCCCTTATTCTGGAACGAAGATTCTACTAAATGTTAGAACTTACAAATTCTATTAAATAATAAACTTTGGTTCGTACATTGCAACAATTCGTAGTATTGGCTAACAGTTTACTACTGAAGCACGAACAGCCGTACCATTAAACAAAGCTGGTTTAAAATAATATTGCAGACGATTTAACTACTTGTAGTTCCACCATTCAGTGCAAATAAATAAATGAAATGAAATGTTACAGCAGTTAAGCCGTTCTTAACTGCTGTAACTACTGCTTGAAGCATAAGTGCTCTTACAGACATCGTTCTCTAGCCCACTCGACTTCACTCTGCTATGCACGACTTCCTCTTTACTTATAAGAGAATTCATTAAAACGAAATTATTGACATTAGCTGTTTGCCTTCACTGAAATGAAAAATTTACTTTTGATTTTCCATACAAACTTTCATCGCAGTTCTTCCTCTTTAGGGGGTGATCTCTGTATGCCTCGATATATCTCTGTATACAAAACCCTTTTCCAGAATTCGATCTATCTTCACACAAAATTTCATGAGATTCCTTTCAGTAGTTTTTGCATTATTGCCCAACAAACATACATCCATCTTCATAAACTTTATCATGTACAGTATGTACATGACAAACAAGTACGTTACTTGTAAGCACTCCTTACCCTTTAAACAAGAAAACTAAACTGTTCTAGAGAAATACTCTCTGATAGGTATAGCGGTAACCGTATGGTAACCCTTCCAGTAACTGTAGCCCACTCAACATTATCACGTCGTGATGTACTCACTACATTCGCGACACCCTCTTTCTTACGCCTTTAAAAAAAACGAAATCTTGCGGAATGGGGTTAAGGTCGCACGAATATAGAGGGGAAGACTTCATAACTAAAAAGTAATTAATGAATTCAAAGAGAAGTAAGGGAAGTATAAACGCATGTTCCAGGACTATTTATATATTGTTATACTAACAACATGTTTTCCCAAGTACTGGCAAATAACTAGTAGGTACTTATTGGTAGTTGATCTGAAGTTGGTCACAGATACGTTATTATTCCTGAAAACTTATGGGCGCCTCATTAGTGTGACCGGCAAACACGCTTCAGACAGAAACACAAACTGCTTTTCTACAGAATTTAGTATGGCCTCAGCGGTAGAACACTCCGGCCGCACCGTATACGGGGTCTACCATTTACACGTATAGAACTTCAAAATAAATTGTCTCTTCGATTCCAATTACGCTTAACAGATTCTGGTCGGTTGGGATTGCGTCGTGTCTTTAAATTATTAATTAACCCACCATCGCCAGCGGGATTTATTGAATTGAAAGGGAGAAAAAAATCACATAATGAAATCAGAGCCCCGCAACCGCCCGAATACAAACGCAGTACCGATCGCGATTGGCCAAGCGTGAAATCGCCATTAATATTGAACTCGAATCTACCTATATTTGGCCGGCTTGATGTCAAGAATGGTGATGTTAATCTCGTTTTTTTTTTATGGTTATAAGATAGCAAACGAGCACCAGCTCCTAGCTGCTCCTAGCTCCACACATCCGCTGCCGCCCATGACATCTTGACAAACCTCGAATAGGAATGTTAGTTGGTCAGTATTCGTTAGTAATAAGGACTATGGGGAAAGGACTGCTAGTCAGTGTTAGTAATAGTCCTGTTCGAAGCTGGTCACAAATGCGTCGCTACCCTTGAGGACTAAGGTGGTCGCCTCTTGTATGAGTGTAGGCGGCATCCACACCTTTCCGACCGAAACACAATTGTTGTACAACAGTTATTTCACGGCAGAGTGGAGTTATTTATGGAGTGAGAAAAATCTATTAATGTAACTAAAATAATGCATATTATTATAGATTCCATTAGGTTCGAAGCTAACTTACTCTAAGTAGGTAATCAATGCATCTTACTGTCGCATGAATATCTATCTAGATCAACGGGGAAAATAACCCTGAACACTTCACTCTACTAGGTTCTCTAAGATAGTTAACCGAGCTACGAAACTTGGCAACTTTCTTTACTATAAGACATAATTTCAATGCTGTATAGCATTCTGTAGCTTTCATTTTAAGGGTGCTTAGCATTACTTTGAGCTTACATTTCTTATTTGTAATTTAGATTTGTGTATTCAAAATCGAAAACCGGAGGTTACCGGTTCGTACTAGATATTATTATAAATTCGCTGTGTTACAAGTAAAAATTTCAGATTCAAATTAAGAATCGTTTATTCATAACAGAAACGAACTGTATTGTGTTCCAATATGAAATAATTTTTATTCGTACTGTACACGAAATTCAGATTCAACGGAGCACGCAAAGGAGGTCGCGCCAGGCAATGAATGCAGTACCCAGCTTAAAAAAAAAAAAAGGGCAATGTTTGCCACGTCGCTATATTTGCGTCTATTACTTGTATGCTGGTAGGCTGGCGTCCGTCAACTGACCGACTAAATTGACCGGGACATCACTTAAAAAAAAAAAAAAAAAAATATTTGTGTCTCACGTTTAATTATCTATTATACAGACCTATTAAGACATAGGCTCAAATTGAGTTACGCATACTCACAGGCTTCTGTTAACGCAATCTATGATTTCAAATTGAAATTGCAACTAAATTCGCCTTCTTTGTTGACGCAGCGTATCATAAATGGGTCTATTTCATTGTGTTTTTGCACTGGACAAAATTGCAGAAAAGTTTATTGCGTTTCCCCAAAAATCTCCCTGCTTGAGTTAAGCCAGTATATAACCACTGTAGTAACTTGAAAAAGCATGTAACTTTTTCAAGTTACATGCTGTGGTGTTGTGGTGTAATCAAATAATAAAAGAATACCTTTGTCTTCTTAAACATTCAATCGAAAGCGGAGACTGCTGCGAAGCTGAATCGTCACCGACCGCGAGCAATTAGTAGACCGACTTGATGACGTCTTAATTACAGACCCGTTAGTCAGCTGATGTTCGTATTACGTGGTATTTTCTAGAACTTACATCGGTAAAATAAAAATCTCTGATTTCCCGTCCCGTTTTTCGTCTTAGTGAGAACAATAGAATAGAGGAAAATAGAGAAAAGCTTCCATTAAGAGGGATATTACATTTCGCATCTATCTCGCTCGAAAATTCTAACAATTTCAACGATCGTAAAAGTCTAGGTAGAATCTTGAAAAATGTTGTTCGATATCATTGTAGACAATACAATTACGGACATTTTAGACATATTTAAATTTTCATATACCTAGTTTTTGATACAGAAAGAAAACGAAAGCAATTACTACCATTTTATTCTATCAAAAATTAGATATATGAACAACATGTCTTAAATGTCTGTCATTTATAAGTCAACAATGATCTCGAAGCACATTTTTCAAAAGTCTACGTAGATCCGAATATGGAACTTTGCTACTCCACCGAATAAAACTTTGTGCTGACCCCAATTAAATGCGGTGTGCGCAAAATTAAAATAAAGTCAATTAAAAAATATTAAAATCCAACCAAACCTACGAGTATGTAAAAACGGCTTATAAAATTTACACACCCCGCATACAAAACTTAACCCGAGCCACCACTAGAAGCACCCATTGTTGCATGTAGAGAAAGAGAGAGAGAGAGAGAGAGAAAAAAAAAGGAGGTCTTTTGACGGAGACGCGTGGATTTTGAGTGTGTGTAATTGCCTTTATTAACGAAAATAGCCTTGGTGTTCCACCGCCTTTATGCGGCTTAAGCAACGTTTGCGCGAGAACACAAACGACCGAATGAATGGAACAATCAATTTAAAACACTGGGAATTTTGTGGACTGATAAGAGCGGAGCGGTTATTAAAATCTCCAGATGTGATGTTGATGGTAAATAAATTCAAATTACGTAAACTTGACAGGTCAACGACTAGTAGAGGAGGGTTGGAAAAGGTATATAAGACGTCCGCTCATTCGAGAGCCTCACTTTGCGATTCACCGTCGTAGAGTCTA
>DWLO01002781.1:0-11932 GCA_018245335.1 Dalla quadristriga | reverse complement strand
TCGGAGTGGCATCGATTAAGGGAGGCCTATGTCCAACAGTGGACCTCTAAAGGCTGATGGATGGATGGATGGATGACCGCCACTCGCAACTCAGGGCATCCTA
The DNA here is from genome assembly GCA_018245335.1 of Dalla quadristriga. Lineage (NCBI taxonomy): Eukaryota > Metazoa > Arthropoda > Insecta > Lepidoptera > Hesperiidae > Dalla > Dalla quadristriga. The sequence goes on along the minus strand of DWLO01002781.1, from coordinate 11,829 downwards.
GTGCGGGGATTTGAGTCAGTGTGAGTTTGTAAGCGTTTATTCATACTAATAACGCCAATGTTTTCTCGTTAACCAGGCAACAATCTCCTGTACGTTGGAATCTACGGCCCCAAGGGACCCTGCGATGAGATCCAGCTGAAGCACAAAGGCAAGAACAACTATGAGTGCTGGTACATCGTCCGGGATAGGGGAGAATACATTGTCATCGTCAAGTGGGGGGACGACCATATCCCCGGATCCCCCTACAAGGTTGAGGTCTAAACCCACATCATATGCTGGCAGCGTACGCAGTCAACCCAAAGCTTTTGGCCATTTGATTGAAAGATTTTAGACATACATTGAATACATTTTAAAAACCATTTATGAATTGTGAACGTCAATTTTGTAAGACACTAAGGGAGGGTTGTTTCAAACGGTCTGTTAACGTAACATACGTACGTCAAATAATAACGATGACATAATAACGGTTAAATACAAAGTGTTGTTTCATTGCATAACACCGATTGTCAGTTCTGACATCTGAACTGTCAGATGTCAGAACTGACACTGGATAAGTGCCTGCACACCACTGGATATGCTTATCACTGGATAAGCACCTATATTTTCTATTTTTCTAATGCTTTTTGATTACTGTTTGACGCAACTGTTTGTTAGGGCGGGTGGGTTCACCTCGACTTCACGCACGCGTAAACGTTAAAAATGGCGCCTAACTATCGTCAAACCAGAAAAAGAGATATCTCCCAAAACGGTGGCCTTAACGTACGTTAAAAATAACAATTACGGTAACCGGTACTTTACACACTGGTTAACGTCATTTATACTCAAACAGTAATCAAAAAGCATTAGAAAAAATTAAAATATTGCTTATCACTGTCAGGTGTCGGAACTGACAATCGGTTTTGTGCATGGAACAACACTTTGTATTTGACGAACGTTAGACATCTTACGTAATCGTTATTATTTGACGTAAGTATGTTACGTTAACCAACCTTTTTTAATTTTAAAATTACTCTTAGCTACTGCTTTAGTTTAAAACGTATTGGAGACGGAATCAAGACTGCTTATGCTGCCATGTTTAAATATAAACCTTTTAATTCGGCTTGTGATGATTTAGAGGTTGCAAATTGATAAATGGATTACGAAAACGAATGCTTTTTCTAAAGCGTGTAGTGATGACACATTGAAATTGATCTCCTCGAGTGGATCCGAAATGAGGTTTTTTATTTTTTCTGGCGTTTCGTAATCCATTCCACTACCGTGTTTTAAATGTTTTGTTGTTCCTTCACCAGTGTCGTTTACTTCTTAATATTATATAGCAACTGTGTCAACGTTGCTATATCGTCGGTTAAACAGAAAATTAACGTAATTAAAAAAAAATACTCGACGATTATTTGTTTATCTAACTTTTTAACTTTTTTAAATTATTTAATATATAAAAATGGTTAAATATGGTTATGTAAAGTGTAATGTCGCAAGAGTCATTGAGAAATGTAAAATTTTTGAAATTTCTTTTATCCAGATAGTATACCGTTGATATTAGACTTCAGCTATTAAAAGTACCAATTTTCCAAAAATTTGAATTATGTCACTTTTCTATTTAACAGACGATATGAAGCATTTGTGGAATTTCTAACAACGAAATTTAAATGCATATTATTAGTGAATCGTACTAGTGTTTCTGAGACATTTATATGGTTCTCGTTTGGTAATTAGGGCGACTAAATGACAATACATATGATGTAATATATACAAAATATTCCCTTTTAATTTTTAAGGATAGAAGCAATTTATTAAACAAATACTTTTAGTGAATTCCTGCTCTCCTTTTTACCGTATTTATTTTTTCTGCAACTTTTTCCACAAAAAGTAGTCTTTGAAGATTTCCCTTATTTTTATTATGAATTCACTGAATGTATTTGGATTAGGGCCATCCAGACAAGATTTTCTTTCTACCCTTTTTAATTAAATTTACTAACTCTTCCCTGGAAATCTGTAACTGATGATGGCCTTATGTTTTTATAAATTGAATCTTATTTTTGTATATTATTAAGTTTAATATACAACGCTTTCTAATTTTTGAATGGTTTGTGCTGTATGAGTTTTACCTACGTAGGTAGAATGGCCCCGTGTATTGTAAATACCTATTTTAAGTACCTATTTAATGTACTATTTAATATTATTTACTGTTTACTAAATAAAAAACAGGGAGTTTATCGTGTTTCTCATTTATCTCCTTAAGAATTCTGAAAAGTTATAATTAGTCCTTAGTTACTCCTATATTATGATTCAGAAGAATACTATGCAGTTCATTTGGACTAATTGTGTTCCTGTCTTTTCTCTACTGTCGATAAGCAGGTGAACATCGGGGTTGAGGAGCCACTTACTAAATTATAAAAAGTCATCAAATCATTTAGTATGGTAACAAAATTATTTAATCTCCGGCCTGTCGAGAGAATTGGAAGTCCACCTTTGCCCAGCAGTGGGAAAGTAAAGGTTAAAAAAAAAATTATGAACTTACATCAGAAAGTTTTCAATAAAAAATCTTGAAATTTGATTTTGAACATTTCAAAAGATATATGCATATATAGGTGGCACGTTAGTCCTGATGTATGGAGTGAGGAACCTCCCAGAAATCGGACAAGTTATAAATTAACATTTTTGAAATATTCAGTTATTTAATTTGAAGTAAATTTGTAGCACTAAACCATTTTTAAATTTGGAAAGTGGCTATTCAATCCTGATGTACCCAATTACAGAGGGTAAAGGTTAGGAAAAAATAAAAATAAATATTGTTCTTGGCATAGTTGTAATTAATTTTTAATCAATTTTAAGTAACAAAAAAGATTCCGTTCACTTTTATCTATAATCTTAAACGGGAACGCTAGACAAAGCGAAACTATCGTAAAACGAAATTACTTACAAAAATATGTATTCAATCATAATAATAAGTTTACACTTAACTAAAAAAAATCAATTACAATATCACATTTCTACTTACAATAGAGAGATATTGGCGATTTTATTCCCTTAAAACCGAAGAAATAAAAAAAACTTTTGGATAAACTCTTGGCTCATTGTCATGTCTTCAAACACTAAACATTAAGATGTGCAAGCACTATTCTCATAAAACAATTCGGAAGAGATAATATTGCCATAAAAACAATGTACCCAGATTTGTACAAGAACATAACTTAGCTTTTGGCTAAACTTGTGACATGGACAGACGGCTCGCCGGCGATTCCTTAGGACCCCAATAACGCCTGGATCACAAATAACCACAACCTAATAATTTTATAACCTAATCAAAGATCCATAGCAAATTAATTTAGACGAAAGTGTTTCGAAAAATACTCGCCTTCCGTTTCCTATCACATTTCTTTAATCTTTAACCGCTACTTTGTTTCGAGTTAAGAAAAACAAATCAACAATTTCGTATACTTCAAATTAGTCTAAATAATGTTATTTGCTGACCAAAATTGAGTTTCTGAAGAATTTTGGTGGTATTTTTACAATTATCTGATTGTATTTATCTACTATATAGGCTCGTATCATATTGTGTCTTTAATCTTTATTCCATTGAGTTTATTAGTTGTCTCGATTTGTCTCGTTCTTAGACACTAGAAAATTTTCTTACTGCACACTGACAATTAAATTCAATCAAAAATGGATTTACAAAACAGTAAAGTCCTAACGGATTATTGGTGCCTTTTGTTAATTTTGACTCTTCTTAATGCCACTTTATAATTCACAATCCAATTTCTTCGATTACATTCTCGATTTTGTTCAACAAACACCTAAAAAACTCAACGAGAAGTTTTCAACTGTTAAGTACAAAAAAATCCTTACTTGGATTGACCACCTACAAATTCGATACTTGAATCACTCATTCCACTTTCAAAGAACTAATAATGAAATATTCCAGAAAACTATAAATACAATTCCATTTCTTTCAGCTACCAGATGTTTCCTTACGCCTAATAAAATTGAGCATAAGCAGTTTAGAATAAAAAAAACAATAAATTTCAAGTTCTCAAAAAGTTATCATATTTACAAAATATATACACGTGCCTTCGTCAGTACGATGAGAGTGAAAAAGAAGTGATTTTGGCCACCCATCGATGATTTTTACAATTAAACTTTACAAGGGCGCATAGAAAATGTATTCAGCCTTCAGCGTCGTAAACGAAGATGATATCATTTAAACAATAATTATTAAACTGATAAAAGAAATGAAGAAGCGAAACCTTCAACCTTAGAAACAGTCAGTTACAAATAAAAAGAATCTTAAATAAGTACAATAACCTGAAGGAAGACCACATTTTCTATAACTGTACATATTTAAACCTAATCGAAGTGCGTTAGATACTGGAATTACTAAAGAAAGTTATTCGATCTAAGTAGGAACTGAGTGCAAATGTGATGATAAGAGATCCGCGTCTAGCATAGGTTTATCTTAAAGAATACTTTCAAATGCAACTGAAGAATGCACCGCCCGAGAATATAGAGAAGTCATCGAGGAAGATGCTATAAATTGATAAGTTGGTATGTAAAAATACATACGATTAATTTAATTTAATTGTGTCCGATATTTTACTCCAATTACTAAGTACGACGCCTATCAGAGTCCTCTATATTCTACGGCAGTAATCCTGATTAAAAAATGTAACACAATCTAGTTTATCGATATTGTAACTATTACATAATTCGTCAGGAACTCCCGTTTTAACTTCATTCAGTAACATATAACATCGCCTATATAACAATCGAAAACAAATCTAATAAAAATACATTTGGCAGATAATATGTAATGCAATTTCACTAAAAGACAGACTTTGACAATTCAAAATGTAATTTACAAAGGAATTAAAATAGGATTTATTTCAGTACATTTAGGTAGGTACATATTAAACGTTGAAAATGTGATTTAAATTCACAGGGCACCTACGGACAAATTTATTATTTATGCTTATAAAGCCGTTTTATTATGCTTTTATTATTATGCATTTATAAAATTTCAAGGTGAACGATTTTCAGGAATTATTATTGCTCATTATCTACATTCCTTGTTAAAAATTAGTTTTTCGTCAAGCCACAGTGCAAATTGTCAGTCTAGAATAAACAATGAATCTTTTGTAACTATTTATTATTATCTATTAAAATCATCAAAATTCAGCGCTCGGTTTTACTTATAATAAATTAGTCATACCTGTGCTTCAACTAAAACTAATTAATAACCGATACCTTTCACTTATGATTCAAATATTTGAAATCACATTTCATACCCAGTACATTTGTTACCTACTCACAAAATTCAGAGTATTTTTACACAATATCGATATAAGTCTAAAACATGAATTTCGCATCACTAACTACAAACGAATTTAGTATTTCATACATTCATAATACCACTGTCTTCGAGAGCGAGATTCTAAACATTTTAATTATTATTTCGTTACGTTTAAGTCTAATAATACCATCATAAGTACTAGTGTAACTACTGGGAAACGGCAAGGAAGTCACTGCTTGTCTTTGTGGGCTAGGGAGTGAGGCAGGATGTGTTCGGCGGGCAGAAGTGCCGAAGGTTGGTGAGCGTAGTTCCGTATCTGATGTAGCGATATCAGCTGGTTGGGGAAGGAGTTCGGCTGCTGCTTTCCTTGTTGGAAATGCAGAGGGTCGTAGAGATAAGGTCGCGTGGGCAGCGCGCTATGGTGCGAGAGACCGTTGAGGTGCGGAGCCATCGAGTTGATGGGCGTGAAGGCCGAGTTCGCCGCGGAAGACACCGGGGGCTGGATGCGGTCGTCCTGGCTCTCGTGCTGCGTGAACAGAGCCCGCTGCTGCTGCAGCTGCTGCTCGTGGTGGTCGTCGCTCTCCCGCTGGTGGTGATATCCTCCGTCGTCCGACATGTGCGCCGCGGAGTCCGGGCTCACTTTGGGCCAGTACGGGTGGTCGGCGAACGGGGCGGCCGTGGGCGCGGCCGCTGCCAAGGACCTGTTCAGACCGCTCAGCCCCAACGCGGATATAGGCGGCCGCTTATCCGCTCTTTCGGCGTGCTTGTTCATGTGCTTACTTAAGTACGTCTCCTGGGTGTAGCTCTTGCCGCAGTACTGACAGATGTGGGTCTTGAGGTGCTTGGACTCCTTGTGTTTCGGAATGTGTTCGAGCAGGTCCTTCTCGTGCGTGAAGCACTTGTAACACGAGTTGCATTTGAAGGGCTTATCGGTTTGGTGGCAGCGGCTGTGGCTTTGGAGGTTGGACAGTTGGGAAAAAGCCTTCGTGCAGCCGATTTGGGTGCAGCGGTAGGGCTTGTCACCTGTGTGCGTGCGGATGTGCTGCTGGAGATGGGAGAGCTGGGTGAACTTTCGCTGGCAGATTTCGCAGCGGTAAGGCTTGATTCCTAAGTGGATACGGGAGTGCTGGGCCAGGTACGACGAGTTGGCGAACGCCTTCGGACATTGGGTGCAGCGGTAGGGCTTCGCCTCTCGGAGGTGGATCTGCGTGTGCAGCTGCAGGTCTGCTTTGGAGCCGAACACCTGGAATCAAGAGAGGAAATATGTTAATGTTGTCATCGTTAACGGTGGTCATCGGGTCAACTTGAAAGAAAACCAAGACAGAATCGTTACGGAGAATATTTTATTTACGATTACATATCAAACAGTTTATTTAAAGAAATACAAGTAGGTATTACAAATTAATTAATATTAATTAGTACGAAAGACGCCGTAGCTCATGCATACTATCACACAATAGCCTGCGACAGATGGGCACAAAAGTTTCTTGTGAATACAGTTGTATGTAACCAAGTAACTGTTTAAAACTCATCATCAGGCTCATCAAAAAGTGAATTTTGCCCTTGGACGACATCCGCAGGTAGCCGGAACAAATTGCACTCGCTGTAAGCGAAACAACGATTTTTTCATTAGCTCAAGTGACGAAGACGGTAATAAAGGCAGGATGCCACTTCACGCCGTTTTTCACGCACCTTGATCAGACTGACTTCCTCGAAGTTAATCTGCTAGCCAATCCGAGTAATTATGTTTAAATACGTGTACGTTTTGCCGAATGCATAATCGTCTCGGTTAATTATTGCTCTGTTATCGAAGACGTTAGCTGCGAAGACCGGGATAGCCGGGTACACGGTAACTTGAATCTCCCGTGTATTAACATGAGGGTCAATTTCGCAGGAGCGAATTCGTGGGTCGTAGGCGTGCGAGTGGCATGCACGCGCCGGCAAAGTACTTCTATTATAGAACGCCGGCACTCTTCGCACATTCAAAAGGCTGTTTCGGATCAACATTGATACTCATTGTGATATTCCAAATTAGTTTCTGAGCTGAAACCCGCACGTCATCCTACCGACGTTTTATTCGCCGCACAACAATGAAACTATGGGCCACGTTCCTTCGGGCACCGAATCTATTGCTGATGAAACACGACTCAATTTCAACTCGTCAATCGAATTTTATTCAGCAATCAACGCGATATTAATCTTTTGGTAATAGTAAATAGAGCTCAAATTACGTCATCATCCCTTGATAGTGGCCGTCGAAATCTGCTTAGCAATGAATGGAGTTTAAAATGCCCGTGATTCGGTTACTGGTGCAGATGATTCTGATCTTTCGCCGCCTGATTTTAGAGATGATAATGTTGATTGGGGTTGGGATGTTTCTGGGGCGTCTTAGTTTACTAGAGCTATAGGATACGGTAGCACGTCGCATGACTTGACAGAAACGCGAGACACGAACGCAATTGGTCACAGCCTGAACATAATTAAAGTTTGGAGTACTACTTAATGGCATGAGGCTGGAAATTCGAGGTGGTGGCTGACTTTTAATAGGACTTCGTGAAGGATCGATTCACCGCAAAGGAATCTGAGTTAAATGTAAGTATTGTAGCACCTTCCGTTATGGCCAAGTCTTCTAGGAATGTCTATACACTACGAAACAAGATGATATGGAATTATTAAGTATTGAAGTCTTAATCACACACTGAAGCAACGTCTAAAAGAAACTAACACATGACAACATAGAAAAACGAGCGAACAAATTGATCAATTTGTTTCACTAACAGCATTAATGATTTATGGAAGCACATTAAACACTTAATTGAAACACAGGCAGAAAAAACAGACGAAAAAGCATCAAAGGAACGGAGTTAGAAAAAAAAAACGATAAGAAACCATAATAAATAAGTCGGATTGTCAAACAAAACAGCACATGAACTGTAAAAGATTGAAGACAGTCTGTGAGGTCATTTATATAAATAAGTTTTGAAATTATTTGCGTAATAACAAAAAAAAGTTTTCAAATTTTTTTGTACTCGGTTTTAAAGTTTCTACTGATGACCAAGATTGTCTTTCAATCGAGCCACCAACCTCGTGATCAGAGGACACCAGCAGACCCCACTGGGTAGGGTCGCTGGCACTCCTCGGGTACCGGAACCCAGGGTCAGTTGGGTCCATGGGGTCCGTAATGGTCTTTTTCCTGCCACGCCTATCACCACTTCCCGGGACCTGGTTGAATTATGGAAATTTTGACTGAGATTGCCAATTAAAAAAAATACAATGATTTCTGATAGTAAGTAAATAATAGCTATCATTATTACGAGTATAATATTGAGTCAAACACATAATTCTACAATCGACGATGATAAACAAACGTGTGATTTCATACAAACAAACAGAATCACACAGACCTGAGTTTGACGATTACCAAAATAAATTATGTTCGTGATTATATTAGGAGAGGAACAGACGAGACGACAAGACAACGAATTAAAATTGAAATGGAGTATTTTTTTCAGCAACAAAACGCAAACACGACTACTAACTCTTCGTGTTAAAAGAAACAAGGACTTCGAACATGCATCACGATCTATCCGTGAAATGGATTAAAGTACAGTCGTCAAAATTTAGCCATAGTTACATGATAGATCAAAAATGTCACCAGGTGTAAATGTCCAAATTAATGTCAATTAGTAAGCAAGAAGCCTGCCACCGAAGGCCACTTTAATGTTTAAGTGATTCATTATAATTATGGGCAATAAAATTACGGACATTTTAGACATCTCTTTTTATACCTATTTTCGTATACCTAATTTTTTAGAAGGACGAAAAGAGTTTGTAATTCTTCTCGCCATTATTCTGTCTTAAATTAATATATGTTTAAAAGTTATTTTACTGTCAACAATGACATATTTCCAAAAGTTTTTTTTTATATTGAAAACGTTAGAATGTGTGAGTGAGAGCGATGTGAATTGTGACAGGCCTCTAAGCACTTCAAGTTACGTCATATCGCAGGCTTTATGATATACTGGCTTAACTCAAAAAGTGCATTTTTAGAGAAAACACAAAAATACAATTCTGCAATATTGTCCGGTTCAAAAACACATTAGAATGAAAGAGCCTCATGTTAGCGTAACATGTCAACAAAAAAGGCGAATTTGGTTGTAATTTCAATTAGAAATGATAGATGACGTTAACAGCCTGTGAGTATGCGTAACTCAGTTCGAGCCTATGTCTTATTAGGTCTGTATATCATTGCGATATGCAATCCGGTTTGAAGTGTAACGTGTCTTTTTGACATATGAGTGAGCTTGTAAGCCCGGAAGGCTGTAAGAAGGGTCAAGGGATTAATGGTGGTATTAAGGGTGGTTATTCATTATGACACATTTTACGCTGACCCCTCAAGGAAAAATGGCGAACGCCGTCATCTCGGGGTGAGGTAGTATGTCTTGTTTTTATCCTAAAATGTATCGTTGCGACAGGTTCGAAATAATAAATGTCGGTGCTTTAACTTAACAATGTTTGCGTGGATTTTTATGAAGTTTTTTTATCTTAAAATCAAGGTAGTTATGTACAGCGGTGGATTGCAATGATATATGGATGTGATGGAATTACCGAACGCAAAATATTGAATAAAATTATTTAAATAAATAGATAGATAGATAAAATTATTTCATTAAAATGCAAAATATTCGCTTACTCAAACAAAATAAAAATAACTTTTATGACTTTATTCAAAACCAATCATAAAAATTTAATTTATATGAGATTTTTATTTTGTAATAAGTAAATTAAGTATTAGTAATTGCCTCACGAACGAAACATTACAACTCATAGAATAAAATAATTTGACTGTATTTAAAACAAATCTTAGTTCGAAGGACAACATTTAAAATTGTTAGTAAGTAATTTAGTTATAAGAAATTCAAAGATAAGCATTTTTTATTTGATTTAAATTTCGTCCACCCTGTTCTGTTCTTGATGTTACAGGTGCGTAATTAATTCGTTCACACTGTTAATTTAAATGTGATAAATGAAATCTAATAAGTAAATCTCCCGCTCCTTCTACGATCATGCAGTTGGAGTATGGAACTCACTACCGCTTAATTTCCGTGAGATCAAGACGCTATCTTCATTTAAAAAGAACTTAAAAGAGCATTATTTGTAGTGACAAGTTCTTCGTTTTAAATTATTTTCATACCTACTGCATACCTTACTTCTATTTCCTTTATATTTGTAAGTATATCGGTACACAAGATTAGCTACTCAACTCCCAGGTCTGCTGGAAGAGATTTCAGTTTTGAAATAAGCAGTACCTAGGTAAAAGTTTACGTATTTTGCTGTATTACTTAAGCCTAAAGTTAAATTGTTTCTATTTTTTATTGAAATGGTTGGTGTTACTGAATTATATTTAGGTACTATATCAAAATAATGTTCTGGTGAAATATGAACTGGTAAGAAGAGTTCACATTTGGTGATATTAATTTGGAGACCTATCGAGTTAAAACTGTCGATGATAAATTTTAAATCTTCGAATACGATTGAAGCGGATCCACCCAGAGTATGTACCCTTACTTAAGTGTTTTGTTGTGTACATAAAATAAAAAAAAATTAGGTCACAGTTTTGAAAAGTAGCTATGTAGCTACAAATTCTTTAACACATTTCTTCGGTGAAAGGGCGGGGACAAAAAGCCGTCCCGACTTGGCCGCGCGTTTTTGCTGTCATCTAAAATTATTATTAATCGGAGGCATACGTCCAGCTGTTTATCTGAGGATATTAGGCCCGAGGCGTTCCCCTAATAAGGTGTAGTTTTTGCTCGGCGGGATTAATTCTAAATCCCTAGAGATGGCGTTTTTGGACGCGTTCCAAATTTGAAAATTGAACGCTTTACTGTTCAACCGAGCGTGCCCTGAAAACACTGTGCTCATGAAATGTTATGTTTTATTTATTAAGCTTTTATTGTAAGACCTAAAACCTAGGTTTACTAAGAGCGGGGTTTTCTTTAGTAGGTCTAGTAAAGGTAACTACTAAAGATCACATACATTTTTAAGTAGATATGTAAGATGTAGATGGTCGTAGCATACGTTATATATTCTTCCTTATTCTTCGGAATACGGCGGCATAAAAAGTTAGGGTCATAGCATACGTAAAGTTGTTTTGCGATTTTTTGTCATCGTAACATATAAAAATACAATAACTAATATATATATGACCAAATAACGGACGAGACGGGACCGCAAGTGAAAAACGTAATATCGTCACTCGTCACGTAGATTTTGGTACTGTATTTTATATAGTGGCTGTGGTGGTGGAATCTGAGTGACTTGATGCGATATGTGTTTTTTTATTGTAATCAGAATAGCAAACGAGTCCCAACCACTGCCACCATGGACAATACAATACAATAGAATACAAATATTCTTTATTGTGCACCAAATAAAAAATAGAAATACAGCAAAGACTTAAATACATAGCTAATAGGATTTGCACAAAAGGCGGTCATATCGCTAGGCAGCGATCTCTTCCAGATAACCTTTGGGTAGAAATA
>DWLO01002780.1:0-11933 GCA_018245335.1 Dalla quadristriga | reverse complement strand
AATATTTCATGGGAGGTACGAGCTTTGTGTTTTGGTGTTTGTTTTTTTAACCAAAGTTTGCTCTACCCATCCCCTGCCAACAATGACATCTGTGAAAAACCTGGAATTGAACCGTAAAAAGAACTGGGAATGTTAGTTAAGTTAGTATGAGATGTTGATGCGTTCTAAAGCCGTTGGCTAAGTCGGTTAAATTGCTATTTGATGAAGATATTTCATTACTTCGATTGTTTTTAAACTATGAAGCAAACAGGCATGCAGCCCCACAATCCACTGCCGCCCATGACGGAGAATTCAAATCATTTTCTTTCGTCATGAGGTAATTCTTACCGGTTTACTGCAGCAAATGTGTATTGTATTGTACTACCATTGCACCACATGTAATGTTTTAGGAAACTTATTTATATTGAAGTATTTAATTTGACTAAATAAACGTGTTAATGACGAAATAAATTATTTTTGTTTGTTTGTTTCTTATTCTAATTAATTACAAATGAGACAACACAGAGAAATAACACAATGATAGATAACATGCAGCTCGTCACTGATTTAAAGACACTGACCAATTCCTATAGATATTAGCTACAGTTATAATTACCTATGTAATTATCTAGATAGGTACTTCATTAATTTAGTGACGAAATAAGATTACGTTCAGCCTGCGCCATGAAACCTAGTAATTACTAGGACCTACAAATGCTTATTTTTAGCGTAATCCTTCCTTTGCGTAGTTCCGACAAGAATTATCAACGATAAATCTTTTCATTCCTAGAAAAGGATCCGTCTGTCGATAATCTATAAATACTGCAGAACTAAAATATCGAGATCCATTTACGAAACAGCTGAATCTCAGAGGGATGTGCTTAATAATTCAGCGGAGGAGACTCTACGGCTTTGTTCAATCACTTACTATCAGGTATTTGTACAGACTTCGATTTTTTTTACATCTACGAAACACGCATGGTCGCATCGTGTGACAATCGTAACTGATGGATGGATGACCGCTGGTGGCAAACATTTATTGACGCTTTCGTGCTTCGGGGGCTGTCACATTTTGCATCTGTCTCGCTCGATGATTGTAGAAGTCCATGTAGACATTTGAAAAATTAAATTCACTACCATTGTTGACAATATACGGAAAATCATTTAAAGTGGGCGGTGGGTATACTCCCGTTGATTTATTGGATTGGACCGAAACTAGTCTGGCGATCCCGATAAATCGACGTGAGTAAAGCCGCGTACCCACTTAAAATGAATACTATTTGTATATGTGATTGCCCGACTAGTTTCGGTCCAATACGTGGGCCTTCCTCAGGAGTTACCGAGCGGTGCCGTCGCTACGTTTTGGACCGAAACTAGTCTGGCAATCCCGTTAAATCAACGTGAGTATAGCCGCGTACCCCTCTAAAATGAGTCGTAAAGCCTTTTCGAAGGCCTTTGAGCAGTCTAAAAACTTTCGACACTCAGGATGGCCATTAAACCCTCCACCAATCCGCCGAACTAGCCACTGTGGATTTCAGCCAAGTTAATTATTTCACCTCACTCTTTGACTGTCATGGTCTTTATAGTGTCATGCAATAAACCAAATTTTGCAGTAGTTGTTTTATGTAGAAGCTTTCTATAAAACTGAATATTAATGAAGCATATTTTAACTATTGTATCTCTCGTCTTGAATACTATTGTTTGAAACCTTTGTGGTAAACTTTAGAGCGCTACCCGCAATAATTCTGCATTGGGCGAGATTTTGTACAGGCATAACTTCAATAGCTTCACACAGATTGTCTGTTGCATTTCTTTTGGTTTTTATAATGTTAAGTGTCTAACGAACGCGCAGACTGGTTAATTATAGTAAGTATTCAATGCGTGGTAAGCCCTGAATTACTCTTTTTGCGCTTTTTATGTACACAGAATGCACCCAGAAGGTTATTCATTCCTTAATGATTCATTCTTTCAAAGTTTATTTTTGCTGTGTTAAAGAATAACGAAACAAGCATGTTGTTTAATAGATAATAAAACCAATACATGGGTTATTTAGTGAGTAGGTGTTTGTAAGTGTTTTCTGAGTAGGTAGGTATACTTTTTTGTATTATGAATGCGTTTTCTTCTGACGAGTGACCTGTTAAAAATATGTGATATGCCTAATCGTTGATAAGCACAAAGTCAAGGTATATATGTCTGTAACTTTAGCCCGACATACCACACTGGCCAAGTGCAGACTTTGAAATGACTGCTTAGAGAAAAATAATATAAAAATTAAGTGGTCAAGACGCTTTTAATTTTTCTTATATGTACGTTCTTTTTAGACTTTCAAATTTTCCCAAAGCGCCACTCTCTGTCAGAATATCGGCTTTCATGACGTTAAAAGTGTTGCCACGGGCCTCTTGCGACGCTGCCGACTAGCCGAGTTTGATACACACTGTCGCGTCGAATCTGTTGCGCTAAACCAAGAATTAATGTCCATTTCCTCACGAATAATTTGTAAGTACTTAGGTGGTAGAACCTGTTTGCCTGGGGCGGTACCACCGCCACACCCATTTCTGCCGTGAAATAATTATCTTTCAACAATTGTTTCGGTTGGAAAGGTGTGGATGCCGGTTACACTTGACAAGAGGCGAACATGTCAGTCCTCAGGGATGGCAACGCACCTGTAACCTGCTTCGAATATGACTATTCTTAACCACTACTAACCGGACAATCTCTAACACCGACTAACAGGACTTAGTCACTAGCAGTCCTTTCTCCCATAGTCCTTATATACTCACGAATACTTACCAACTAATTTGCCTTTACAACTAACTAACTCGAATAGAGACCACGACTCGGAAAAAGGAGCACAGGCCGCCCTTCGACAAGGTGGACTGACGACCTGAGGAAGACGGCGGGAAGCCGCTAGATTCAAAGGGCACAGGAACGGTCGGACTGGCGTCGATTAGGGGAGGCCTATGTCCAGCAGTGGACCTCTAAAGGCTGATGGATGGATGGATGGACAAAACGGTGGTAAGACAACGTCAGGCTGAAAGAGCCGATGAGAGTTAAAGCTGTATCTAATAATCCTACAGCTCTAGCAAGTAATAGGTCCAGGAAATGAAATAGCGCGGTTGTATTACATCGATTTCATTTTATAGAACATGTTTATGAAATCAAACTTCTGTATCCGCGGTAGGGGGAAATGATGAGACGCGTTACGGTGTTGGTTACGGATATGACGTCATTTATGATTGAGTCATTTGTATATCTAAACTAAATGCCAACTCGCTAACTGATTTATGTTACTGTATTGTTACATAAATTGTTATGTTCTGGATAGTAGTTGCATCAATTTTCATCACTAAACTACGCTAAAATGGGATGCTCTGAAAACTAATGGCTGGAGTCTTGTACCAAAGCATAGACTGAGAGCGTGAGTAAGTGAGTCACTTACGTAAATTAAATTAACGTCAGACTGCGTACACATTATTTCCTTTTTGTATCCAGATTGATTTTTGTTACTTTTATTTATAAACTTTTCTGTCAAAATTGCATTGTTATTATTGTTTTTGTGTTGCAGCTTTGACGGTAAATAAGGTATTTTATATTTCTGTTTCTAAACTGTTTTTTATCAAATCACGTCCCATCGAGCATAATAAACACTTCCCTACGTTAACATATAATGCATTGAACCCTATTGTCAACTATAATTGTATTGCCTTTGATAATATTATTTTATCAAAGGCACCTTAATTATATTACTCAGTCGGATTGTTGTTGATATTATTACAAGTGATGCAATATCGTTATCTTGAGATATAACTAGGGACATGCATTCAATACCTATTTACTGTTAATTCACGTTCAGTGTCTTGTAAACATGATATACATAATAAATACCATTAATGTGTTAGTTAAAACTACATAGTAATACGCAGAACATCAGATTTTTGTCATTTTGTACGATGTCAGCACCTTCCACTCATCCGCATTGGAGCACCGTGGGGGAGTATGCTCCGGGCCTCCTCAGTTGTGAGGAGAGACTCGTGCCCTGCAGTGGTTCATTAGGGGTAGCAGCCTTTCGCCTTGTGAAGGCCCTTATACAATTTATAATTATGCTTGAGATTGTCAATCAGTTGGCACAGGGTGGTATTCCCATCCATCCATCCTTAGTGGTCTGTTGCTAGACATACGCCTTCTTAATTGGTTCCTCTCAGACCGGTCCTGTGCCTTTTAAATCTAGCGATCTCCCGCTGTCATCTTCAGATCATCACTACCGGGTCGGGGGGCGATCGGTGCTCCTTTTCCCGAGTCGTGGTCTCCTTTCCAGAACCTTTCTTTCCCATCGGTTATCAGGGGTACGACGTGGCCTGCCCATTGCCACTTCATCTTGCTAATACTGCGAGCTATGTCAGTGATCTTGTCGAGTGCTATCTATGAAACTTAGTAGTAACTACTGGGTCTGAACATCAGTTATTTCTTAATTTAGAAGGAAAATCTAGATTTGCTGAATTCCACATTTGCTGGAATTTCCTTTCCTGGGGCAAAATCTGGGTACTTCCATATTCATAGGTACGTACTTTTTTTTCGTTTTTCATCGTAGTGATGTGAATGTTAAAATTATACCAGTAAATATTCAAAAGCAATTATGTAAATGAAAAATGTTTGTAATTGTTTTTCTATAAGTCGCTCATTATTCCCGAACAAATAATAAGAACTCTGTCAAAGTAAAGTCGTTCGTAATGGTACAGAACTTCAATACTACTTTCATTAAACCGTACATCGGAGTGAGAGAGAAACAGTTGTACGACGTTAATTAATGAGACGCGCTTTCCGTTCTCCACTTTCAATAACTTTGTTTGTTTGTTTCATTTACAAAGTAAATTGCTGTCAAGTGATTTATTGCAATACTAGACTTTGCCCGCGCCTCCGTAAGCTTAAAGTTCGTTTTTCTATACAAACTATTATCCCTATTCTCCCCCTAAAAATCCTATGTCCGTTACTAGGGTTCTTAAAACGAAAAATACATGTTGTATTCTAAATATGAAAATTTAAAAGTCATCGCAAAAATATATCATTAGTTTTCGTATTATATAAAGTATTAAATAAATATCGTATTATATATTTAATATATCATTATATCATTAGTAAAAAAGCTTGCATACTCTTTGTCATTTTACCTCTAAATTCGAAGTATTATTTTTATGATGTGCAATAAAGTATATTTGTATTGTATTGTATCCGCATAACTTTTTAAATGTTCATATTCAGAACTTCTTTTTTTCTCTTCAGTTAAGTGCGTGTGCAGTAGTGTTTTTTTTTCTGTTCACCAGACTGCGTAAAAACTCCTTTTATTAACCCTTTAACTCTCCGGTTATGTTTTTCGAGCGTTTTTTAATTTTTTTTTAATTTATGAAGGAGTTGTTCAGTTCAAGGTCCCACGGGCAAATAAACAAAAAGTACGCAAGCGAAGTCGCGGAAAAACGCTAGTATAATATTTATGTTATACGACTGACGGCGGTCTTATTGATTTGTCCCAACATTATTATACCCTATGACATTTTGTGCATTGAGTCAAATCGGACGAAATCTTATTTGTTAAAATCTATCAAGCCGCGTGACAAACATATAAACATACCTACATACAAACACCCAATAAACTTAACCCTCCTTCTACGCAGTCGGGTAAAAATAACGATTCGCTGATCCAAGCACAACAAACAAAAGCCTCCCCGCTAACTAAATGTAAACCAAACTATTTTCATTCCTTGAGGCAGCGGAAACGCAACGCTGGCGCTGCCGGTAGGATTCGCATTGTTCTTTTTTATATGTCTATTTTGCTCGCCAGAGGCATGTAGCGCCTAAACCAAATCTTTACTGATATTAAAAATGTGATAGTTTATTTGTTGGTTTGTTCTTCTTTCTTGAAGCAATAGAGCAACGGATCGACGTGATATTTAGTATGGAGATGGTTTATGGGCAGGAGATTGGCATAGGATATTTTTCATTCCGGAAAAACGCACGGTTCCAGTAGGATAGATGCATGAATTTTGCGCGGGCGATGCTGCACGCAAAGCCTAGTAATATTAATACTTGTCAATTCAGACACAGCGTAAAAGGGCGTTTTTTACGAATATTACAAGTTGAAATAGAAATAATTTATTTGATTGATTTAACAGGATTCACACCATATTTATTTATTTTAAACACTTTATCGCACACCAAATAATTACCAAATAATTACTAATTAATAAAAAAACAGTAAGAACTTATTGTAAGACATACTCGTAGTATATAATGTTAAAATAAAACAAAATACTTAAAATTATCTGCTCGCGCTGCTGCACCTCCTGCCCCAAGAAGCGGTCCGACCACTCAGCTTAGTGCGAAGACGCTGCAGGAGGAAATGAAAACCAGCCGTGCGCGAGCACTTTTCCGCCCCGTCTGAACTGAAGGTAATAAAGTCACATAGACTATCGCAAACATTACTTCGTAGCCGGCCAGCGTGTAACCGAACTAAGGCTGACCACAATAACATACATAGTTTTCCAATTTGCAGTGCAGCTATTATTCGTAACCCCACAGCGTCAACCGAATCGCCAGTTGCGAGAAATTCTGGCCAGAATCCCAACGGACGCCACTTTTATTTTGTGCCTGTGGAACTATAATTGTGTTATCATCTCAAACACGTCAACTTATTGTTTTCCGTGACATCGGATCGTTCACAACAGTTTCTAGATGACAAATGCTTTTTACTAAACTGCCCGCGGCTCTCAGCCGATTAGAGCTGTAGGCTATTATGAGTCTGCCAAATAAGCGAACGCTAGGGCACGCTAGCAGTAGCGGTTATGAAGGCCACATATTTGTATGAAAAAAGAATAGCGCCCCTAGCGGACTCTACATGAACTGAATCTGATATCTCTCTAACGGTAGCTAGACTTGATGCTAGAGCATTTTATGCTCCTTGGCTTAAACGCTCTCTGCTAAACACAACGTTATTGCTTCTACACAATTTGCTAGACGTAAATTAGCTTTCGACGTTTTACAATGGTTAGAAGTTTGTCGAATGGGAGGCCATTTGCCTAGCTAATTAACGTCGTAAGTAATTTTGGTTACTAAATGCAGACGTAATAGGGTTGTATTCAACAGTTTGACAAAAAAAGTTTACGATAGGTGTTAGGTAAATTGACAAACAGTTTAATAGTAGAATTAATCCCGCCCGACAACCACTCCTACACTGGAAATGAGATTCCGTGCATTGAGAACAATCTTAAACTAGGATCGGGATTAAAGTGCTACTTGTGACATCTAAATAATGGTAATGGCTCTGAATAGAGTACGTTAATAGCTTACAAAAAACACATAGAAATCGGAACATCTGTTTGCGACCATGAGATCACAAAGAAACTGTCCTGCCTCTGCTACTACTAAGAAGTACTACTACTATATTTCGTATCGTGCGTCCTCATGTTAAGTAAATGTGGTACTTAGTTAAAATTTAATTGTTTACTTTAAAAAGGTTAACACAAAATAGATTTATACAAATAAGATTATTTTTCTTAAATTTATTGAATCTAATACTTAGGTTCAAATTCTGCCTTCAGACCCCTAGGATTTTATATGTTATAAACAGAAACATGAAAAATATAAAAAGAAAACGTAAATCTTACCCCCACATACGAGTACATAAATGCTTATATCGATTTTCACTTTACATTCATATAACAATATTTAGCTAGGCTATATTCAGTAACTGCGGCCGTCCTAGTAAGCCTGTGTGTGACTGGGTTTTTTAAGACATGGTAATTGTGAATGACATGTTAATTGTCTCTGACCATGTATGAAGAAGAGTGCAGCCAATCTCGGGAATAAAAGCTGTTTTCTTCCTAAATTAAATCCTGGAACATGGGAACTCGCAATGGTATGTCGGATATCATAATTCATTTGTATTATGAAAATACCAAGTGCTCTTTTGGGCGTTTTATGGAAATAGTTTCCATTGTTTTCCATGGTAGAACTCCAATATATTTAAAGCAATGTTTCTCAAAGTTTTGTCGCAAATAATACAATACAATACAAATTTTGTTTACTGTGCACTAAAAAATAGAAATGCAGTTAATATAACTTAATAGAATTTACACAAAAGGCGTTCTTACCGCTAGGCAGCGATCTCCTCCAGACAATCTTTTCTATAATCTAATTCATACTTATTTATTTGCAGGTAAGCAACAGTCAAGACATTAATGGGAGTCAACCGTACAGCTTGGGTAATTAACATGCGTTTTATTTGTAATTGTAGTAAATAAAACGTTTGATTATGTTTAGGTGTATAAATAGCATATTCCATTTAATTATTGACCTCAATTTTAATATCAATGATATACCTTCACTTTTATTTACAAGTAGGATTCATAAAAACCACGTGCGCTCGTAATGCCCGTATACGGTTACCGGGAAAAATTTATGAAATAGAAACATGGTGTAGTAATTTACTTGTATGTACTTTAATGAAAGCCTGCGCCATTTCAACATTGAATAACAAAAGATACGAAAAATAGAACATACTGTACAAGCCGTGTGAGCATCGCGAGGTTGTACGATATTAAACTTTACATCTGGACCAATTCCACAAAGTTCCATGGTAAAATTACATGATAACACACTCGGATGAAATTGCAGCTGCGTTAAATTTTAAACTGTAATCATCGTGAATACAGTACAAGTTTGTTCAAAAATTGCTCGTTCGTGTTAACCAAGCGCCAAATGTGTGAGGAATTTGAAACGTGTTATTGCCGTAACAAGCTGTTTAGAACTTGTTTTGTTTTTGGCCTTCTGTTCTCTCTTCAGCCCACATCAGTCCACTGCTGGACATAGGCCTGTCCCATGGCACATTTATTATTGAAATACATGCTAATTTTCATCGCTTGGACTTGCCAGCTGACTGGACTGGACCGACCCAATTTAGTACTCATTGGTTTTATTGGTTTTGATTGATCAATTATATTTCACTAAATACATACTGGCTTGGGAATCGTCGTAATAAAAGGCAACGCTTTATTTTACAACATTCTAAAATTACTTTGGTTAAATCAACATCTTGATGACTCCGAAACCAAAGATGGAATTTGGAATTTTGCGCCTTATTTTTTCACACATTTCATATATTCCGTGCATGGCAAAGGTATGCTCACCGGTGATCAAAAAGCACTGAAAATTCACATGGATTTTTAGGTGCAACGAATGTCCAGTTTTGCTTTTTTAGCTCTTTCGATGTTGGCACGCAGCCAAATCCCATTGTTTTCAGTTTAGTCGATGACATTCAAACGGACAGGTGACGGAAACACTTGGTTGTTGGCTTGGTGAAACCTTTGTCAGACATTTCTATGCAGTGGGATATATTCACAGACAGGATATATCCATAACTGAGCAACGGTGTAGATATACATGGTTTTGAAATAGTTCTGTAGTCGGTGAAGTTTTGTAAGAGGTTACTAAGGATGTGTCTCAATATCTGACTTAAAGTTTTGTACTAGTAGTAGTAACGACAGTAGCAGTCAATCTGTCCAATCTTGTACATTTAATTATTCTTAAACACGTATTTACTTCATTAGGTGTTCATATTCAATAATGGGCTGCAGCCTAAAATTATTTTTCTCTACGGCCGACACTGGAGTTTCCAACCAGTAAAGGCAGTTTGTCGACATTAAGTCCAATGTATTGTTTTAATGGGTGTATTTATGTTTCAATTAAGATAACCATGCACATAAAGCATGAATGTGTTTTGCAGAGAACATCCAATTACGATAAACTTTATTGCTTGCTGTAAAAAGTGTACAATAACCTTTATCTTAAACTACTTCAGTTACTCTGTTTGTTTGTTATGTACTAGCTGTTCCCGGGGCTTTGTCCGCGAGAAATTAGCTTTTTCTATTCAAACTCTGGAATCGCCCATAGTCGCGCCAAATTACAATAAATATTTTTTTTTTTAGTTTTATTTCGTTAGCTTTGATAGCCTGGTGGTTAAACTTCGGCCCCCTACTCGGAGAGTCTGGGGTTCAAATTCCAGACACGCACCAGGTCCAGGTTCCTGTTCAACCAGGTCCCTGAATATTTTAAATTATCTGTCGTTAATCCGTGACTAACGCCGAATATCAAGGGACCCAAATATAATTAATAGCCGTGTTCAATCTGTCCTTTTGACTATATTTCCAATAATAAAGTCTCCATCGCTAATGAATGTCTGGAAGCTATTTGTGACGGAATGTAATTATTATGACTGGAATGTCGTTATGATAAACAGTTATTGTTATTGATGGTGTGTATTCATTACCAAAATACAGGATAAAGTGATCTTTGATGGAGACTTCACCGTAGGGTAGCTTTATTCGGAGAGAGTAATGCTCCAAATAAATCACAGATGGCGTTATTCAGTAATTGGTGAATGATTTATGCTAGTGAGAAACTCTTAACTTGGTTTTGTTACTACCCGTACGGTGACGCTGTAAAGGCCAGTAAGGCCAACAGAAAATGTCCGACAAAAAAATTTTAAAAATTGTTGATTAACATTTTTTAATTTTCAAATCCCATTTAAGCTTGATATTTGTTGTGAAACCCAAATATATTTTAGCAATTATTTTTAGTAATAACAAAGGAAAGTAATCCGTTACAACCGAGACAATACAAGGCTTTTTTAAATACCTTTTATAAGATTCAGGATTTTACTCTACTTAACAAACTCTTTACAACGACACAGCAGGTAGGTAGTACCTTATGCCTTTGTAGGCAGGAGTTATAGAGACCGACAAGCTTTATTTTGGTATACATTTTATGGTCTAATCGTATTTGGCTTATGCGCCAGAGGCCTTTGACAAACGAGACAGTTGCCATCAGAGCGAAAACAAATTAGTTTCACCTTCTGGATTTGGGATCTTAAAAAACACACTTTTAACAAAACACCCATACGTGGCGCGTTGCCAATAGTTATGTCTTAGATTAAAGCAAATTGGTAGATAAAGTTCGCTCATACATCGCGTTATATTAATTAAGGCTAAATGCAAATACACTTAAACACGTACCCATGCAATTACAATTCCTGGATCATGCACATTTAATAACCAACAACATGGATACTGAGATGAAATCAATATGAATTCCGCTATTGCGTGCAAACAGGACCATGTTTCGTGAGCGACCAAACGAAACCTGTGACCTTGGTCATAGGTTTTGAGATCACGCGCGATAGGCAGTAACATGTAATTTGTTGACTTAATCTAAGAGGTCATTAATCTAAGAGTTAAGTAAACATCTTTATTCAGTAAACAATCTGTTCCCAGTCTCACCGTAAATAAATCGCCAACTATTCCACGTTGTTTACTATAACGTATGCTCGTGCGTTTACAAAAATCTGTTATTTGTCACATATCTACTCACTTCGCGATGCTTGTGCCGGTATTCTGATATTAAGAGCAACAGCGGGTGACAGGACTCGAACGTATTTTCATGTTCGGATGCCTCTGTACGTAAATATTTTTCGGTCCATTTCTACTGAGCATGTGAAGCGTATATCAACACGAGCGTTTCAACTTTTGCGCATAATTTACGGCACTTTTAAAGTTAGACGTGCATACTGAATTATACTGAATATTGTATAGAATACTTGAGTCAAAACAACCATTATAGAGCCTTAAAGTGATAGAACGGTTTTTAGTGTGTTTCAAACCCCTAATTTTTCTTCATTTATAAGATTATGAACATAATTTTTAAACATGTATTTCTTGAGTATATGATCTAAGTTTTAATGATACGAAAACACGATTACTTGAAATTTTCTCAAGAAAAACAAATTAAGTAGTCTCATAATTTTTTGTTCATTTTCTGTGCCACTACTCATACGAGTTCAAACATTTTTCACGTTTTGTTTTTAAAACATAGTATGAATCATTTCTGAAATGCACTAAATCATTTTCTTA
>DWLO01002779.1:0-11934 GCA_018245335.1 Dalla quadristriga | reverse complement strand
ATATTCCTATTAACATCTCATACAAACTGGAATAACATCCCCAGTTCCTTTTACGGTCCTATTCGAGGTTTGTCACAGATGTCATAGGCGGCAGCGAATGGGTGGAGCTGCATGCTCGTTTGCTATCTTACACCCATAAAAAAAAAGTTTCACATAATATGTTTAATATTTATCCTTGAGTGTGCTCTGTTTTGTGTTAAATAAATAAATGTATTGTAACCTGATAGATTACGTGGTCTGGCAGTATGGCATACAATCACTAGTCGTAGCTTCTATAGACCGCAGACTAATTGGCTACCGTTCGCTAACACCCAGCCGATCTACCATTTACGCTCACAGTTTCACAGACTAATGGTGGATACTTGCGAACATCGATTTAAATTTGCTCGGAGACTTCCACCATTATTTCAATCTCTCTAACCCTGTGTTAGGCCGGGATAACGCTCTGGTTGCGCCGCTTAAACGACTTCTAATAAATAACTGGTCAAATGCGTGTTGGACTATACACAGAGTTTTGGAAACGGCTCGACAGGTCTGATTAGGATTCACGCTACTCGTGGTACTGAAGTGTTGAGCGGAGTTGGGTTCGGCTCTCAGCCGGGACAAATCTTCCTGTGACACATTAGGGGTGATCTCGGGTCTTGGTCGTTATTTGCGTTGTATCAATGTCATCCGCGAAACCCATCCTAGTGCGCCCGCGCATTGATATTGTGGAAAATAATGCTTATTAAGGACAAATTCGGAATGCAATTTTCCGATGTTTTTATTGACTTGTACGAAACGCTCATGCTCACGCGGCGAATGGTGACAAGTTAAACCGCGTTGGTCGCGGCAAGAAGTTATTATTATTATTATTTATTTTACTTTAATTAATACGGTAGAACCAATTACATTAATTAAAGGACAACAGAGTCCTACTTCCCGCTCGTAGGACTTCCGACAGACTGACAACATTTCCTGCCATTCATCCACAAACAAGTCGCACTCAGGGTAAGCTTCCAGGAGAGCGTTGAGCGCGGAGAGATCACGGGGTAGGGGTTGGATGGGTGGTCTGACCGCTAGCGGCAACCCTTTTTAAGCACGTCCGTGGTACGGAGAGCACGGTAACCCGTTCATCCCGGTTGTTAATCCTTGTCGGAGACCTTCGGGCAGCCAGAAAACTTCTACCACTCGACTTGGCCATGAACCTCTCCACCAATCCGCATTGGAGTTGTCAGGAGATACTCGTGCCCTGCCACTGAGGGTTGCAGTCAGCTATTCAAAGTATAAGAAATAAAACGAATCAGTCTATCATAAAACATTGACAAAGTGTTGTCAAAGTGACCGACACGAAATGTACAAATTGAATGCCGTCTGTTATAAATATGAAACTTAATACAAAATCCATTTACCGACGCAAAACTAAAAGTGAATTTTATTACGTGATAGTATTTAAATTGCTGATGCAAACATTGTGTGGTTGGGTCGCGGTTTTAAATCTCTCTTTGTATAAAGTGGTCATATTTGCAATTTTATTAGCGGTATTGTAACATTGCATTGCAGTACGAATTACCATGGAAGGTTCAACGCTGTTTATTTAGGTAGCCTAGATGTGCGGGTTGTTTTCTGTAGCAAGCTTTGTAGGTCAAGTAAGCGTATCTTTCTACGATTGAGGATTTTGTAACACGCTTTTATTGCGTCGACGTGAGAACTGTAATTATTGCAGCATCGAGTAAACAAATGGACCCAAACTCACCCAATGTCATCGTACCGCGGTGGAACCATGACGCTGATTTTCAGTGCGGCCACCAGAGTTCAGCGATTTCCATTTTAAGTCGTTTAACTAGTTTGCTGTGAATTATATTGTAGTGCCTCTTTTATATCATTCTCTTGAAACCCAATTTAAAACGTTAGCTCTGTTTTATGTAGGTTAATGCATATCTAGTTAATTTTAATGAGAATTGTTTTGAGACTCTTGTAATATTTTTAATTGCGTGCACAAACTTATCTTTTACTTTAGGTACCTGTATACAGGACAAGTTATACCATCACATTTAACAGTCAAATGACAAACAGTATTCGTTGCTATCTACGCTACAATAAGCTACATTTGGCGGTACGGTAAAAAACCTACGGTATTTTGTGTGAAATGTTATGTCCTAATCTCCATTGGTTTATACGTTAGCTCAGACGGACGGACGGACTTTTGACATCAGAATGAAAATATGCAGGCCACACATGCTACGAAAAATCGCAACGATCGTACTGTACTGTTCAAACAAGAAATCTTAACGTTTGTATGAGAAAACTGTACAGTTTGTTAAGTACGAATGTCTTGAACTGTGACGTGGAAAGGAGCAGCAGCAAATATTGAATCGATTTTATCTGACTTGTTTCATATAGCGAATATTAAACCAACAATTGCTATCTGTCGAAACCATCGCGAAACAAAATGAATAAAATTGTACAGTTTTTTCGTGACATGTTTAAACTGTACGCTGAGATCCTAGCGATTATTCGTAGCGTTTAGATTTGAAGCCCAAAAGAATTTCTTAACGGCAGACAATTATTGTTTTGTATTCTACTAAGAAATTGATATTGGTTGGAAACTCGTCTTAGTAACCAAATACTTTCAGACTAAAACCATATTACAGTACCGGCGACATTAAAATAGGAATATAAAAGGACACCGAGGGGAAATTATGCAAAGCGCTCACGTCGCCGATGCTCAGCGTGGCCGGGCATACGTAATTGGGGAAATAACTTGCGACGAACTGAATAGAGCTGTCGTTTTACAGGCGTTTAATACTCCTACTCGGGAGGTATGGGGTTCGAATTCCAGGCATCCATCTTTGACTTTTGCAAGTTATGTGCATTTTAAGCAGTTAAATATAGTTGCTGTAAGAGTGAAAGATTGAGCTCCTTAAGTAAGGCCTAGACGGTGGGCACGGAGGTTTCCCCGTCAATAAGAGGCCTCGAGGTGGCGCGTTGCCGCGTAGCCGGTTGATAGAACTTGGCGGCAGGGAGCCATCTTGGGTGATCCATACAGGTTTTCCCACTAGCGAAATTGAGAAGTTTAAATTCAGTTATAGATTGGTTAAGTCATGCGGTAAACTTTGTAAGTCGATAAAGTCTAACATCTTACCTACCATACGAAATAATTCACGACGTAAGTTAAGATACCCTGGAGATGAACTTCTGAAACTTTTCCTACGCTGCTACTGCCTTTAAACTGAAGGAACTTCTGCAGTAACTTTTGTGAAAAACTGTTAGATAACAAAAACACAGAATTCACTAATCACGGAATAGTGTGTTAAATACTGAAATAATTAGCTGATATTTATCACACAAAGATAGAAGGGAGAAAATACATTAAGGAAATATGTACTACTAGAACAAATATAACCGGCATTGCTCGCAAAATAAGTAAGCTGAAGTGGCAATGGCTGCTCGTTTGAAGGACCGATAATAGATGAAAAAGAAAGGTACTCGAATGGAGACCACGGCTTACCATCTGGTCAGCCGAGAAGCAGTTGATTCAAAAGTTTGAGTCGAGTTGGTGTAGACTTGTTAAATTTGCGAAGACGACCTAGTTAGAAAAAAAATAGCCGTCCATAAATAAAAGTCGATATTAAACACACGAGAAAAATGCCCGCGCGGTAAAGTGTTCATAAGCAAAATATAGATATGAAATCTAAAGCGACAAAGATATAACTTAAGAAAGATCTGTATTCAAAGGAAGTGTCCTTTGACTACGGTGGAAATATGCAAAGCGGCACATCATCAATGCCTCGACGCGACTGGCCAACCATAATTTTATTGAGAAGATGACTTAAAAACTCCAGAGAATATTGCTTAGGTATTCCAGCGTTCCATTATAAAACCGCTTGCTTATATCACTTTGATCCGGTTTTATAAACGCAGTGTTAGGAAAATGTGGAACCGAATTTGAATAACATGACTGAAAATTTGAAATTATCAATTTATTGAAATATTAATAAACTCATACCTATAAAACCTCTTATTGTCCACAATTTTAATCATTCAGATAGTGTGCGTTAGTACTCAATGATAAGGTTGATGTATTAGGTAGGTACTGCAAACACTTCATTATGCTCATTGCTTACTTCCTTACAATTAGGAATAGGGATGTACCTACTCGTACTTTTAAGTAAAAGTTAGTCCAGTTAGCCCCTGATTGTTATCTTCCTCCACCTGAGGACTGATATGGTCACCTCTTGGTTATTTTTTGAGCAATAGTGGGAATTGGCTTAGTACAATGAAAGCCATCGACTATCGGCGATTCCGCAATTTGGAATTATGCAAAACGCTCACGTCACCAATACCCCAGCACGGCGGGAATGCATAATTAAGATGATAACACCCTGGCGAATACAAGTTACGAAACATCCGGAATTATGGTATATACAACGAACCGTTTACTTTGTAAATTATTCCTGAGTGACCTATATTGATTGTAAAGCAAGTACACTGTGCAATAACTATTTAGTGAAACGCCGGAAAAGTTAAATTAAATTTCAGTCAAATAAATAAAAGTAAGTTTTACAAACACTTGTCAGATATAAAAAGGAAACAACCTTATTATGTCTGAATTGATCATCATATTGAATCTGTCAAAGAGCGACAGGTGGGTTACATGGAATCTAATTGCAGTGAGTCCTTAGTAGAATTACCTGGAATCATGCACCAAAGGTTTTAGTACCAGAAGATATTCTACCCCATACCACGTGTAATTGAATTTAGAGACAGCGTCCACAATTTCTGTATGTAGCAGGTACCTCGCTATAATACAGTGTAAATTGCTTTAATAAAGACGTCATTAGTAAGGATTTATGATGTCTTTACAATGTAAGTTTCCATAAGACGCGATCCAGACACATTAGTTTGTCTGGGGTGGAATTAATTTTGCGTGAAACGTTCAACGAAAATATTAAATGGATTTCTGTCCCTGTTTTATTGTTATTAGTCTGATAGAACAAAGATTTTACACAGGTACCATTCCATTGTAAGTAACGGTGATAATAGTGGTTAAATTTCTGACTAAAATTCGGAGTGCCGCTTAATCACGACGCACTTCTGACTTTTCAGCCTAATACAAGCGTTTAATGAAACCAAACCCTGGGTCTAGACAAAGCAAAACTTTCTATTAGCATTGACAATAATGGTAAAGTTCTAAAAGGTATAGGACACGTGCTACCACACAGTCAAAGGTCGATCGTCATTGATTCGAAAATTGGTAAAATATGTTTTTTGTGTTATTATTTTATTTGCTGTGTTGTTGTTGTTTGTTGTGGTAACTTTAATTTTATGGAATAAATATTATATTTATTCGTTCCAAATTGGTATCCTAAGTGACGTCATAGGAATGTCAAAAATCAGGCATTTCATTCGCGTTATAGGGTCGCGTTATGTGATCGCTACGCTATCGTCGAAGAGAGTCGTTATCTCAACGATAACACTTGTCAGAAGTGCCATGTGTTAACACATTTGAATGAGGACCCTTCCGATACGGTGCTTCGCTTTACGTTCGACGATAGGATCGCTTTTGTTCGACTGGTACTTGTCTCGTCTGGGGGTATTGGCTGATTTCCCATCGAACATCGATCGGTCTGATTTACAATCTCTGTCCGTTAGAGGCATCTAGCACCTAAACGAAATTAGAGAATGTCTAATCTTGGCGAATATTAGCGAAAAGACAAGACCTCAAGAATTGTCCGAAAACTATAATTCATGAAAACTTTCCTACAAAACATAACTCATTATGGCAACCCTAAGTAAATAGATAACCAGATTAATCTTTAGTACAAAAACATCCAAGCTTTGAGCTTGACGTAGGCTCGGTGTCTCATTTGAGCTGGGTGGTTCCTAGATTAAAAGGGCCCAAACTACGATAGTTGAAAAGTTATGTATGATTAACTAACTAACCGTGAACATATTAATTTATGGACACTGTATCGAATGTTCTACGAAACTTAACGCCTTCGTCCGCTTTCTGCTTAGCTTAAATATTGCCTAGTAGAGAATACTATTATAGTCCTCTTTTAATACCATTATTGTTTTTATTGGTGTAATAAAGTTTTATAAATTATAAATAAACTTGAACTAACGTTATTAGCATCCGCTTCAACGGCCAACACAATCAGGAGGAGATATATAAATAAATTAGCGACGTTTTACAGAACACCAAATCCGCGGCTTTCGAGCTACTTCAAATTTCGTAACACAACACCTGGGCTGAGACCAAGTACGTGACACACCCTTCATATTTTATTCGGAAACGTGATGTTTTTATTAACCAGGCGCCATGT
This sequence comes from Dalla quadristriga, assembly GCA_018245335.1. NCBI lineage: Eukaryota > Metazoa > Arthropoda > Insecta > Lepidoptera > Hesperiidae > Dalla > Dalla quadristriga. The sequence continues at coordinate 5,626 of DWLO01002779.1, read as the reverse complement.
TTATCCTTTATTTTATGCACCATGTCTATACTAGCCTATACGCGCTTGAAAGCGACTTCGTCGACTTAAGGCGAGGTGTTATGCACACGCTAGTGATTGACAGACAGATAAAGACAATAAAATATAAGTTATCTTATTATGAAGGCATATGAGAATATTCATATGAGAAGGCTTTTTTTTAATAAGTATCGCCAACGAACAAGTAGACGGGACACCTGATGGTAAGTGGTTACCGTCGCCTATGGACACTAGCAACACCTGAGAAGTCGCCAATGCGTCGCTGGCCCTGAAGGAGAGCTCTTTGCGCCTTTTTGGAAGAACCCCATGTCCGCTGAGAAAACCTCAGACTGCAGCTCATCCCACAACTTATGCGTGCGCGGCAAAAAATATTGCGCGAACCGTTTCGTGTAGGACCGCCACGAATCCAGTTGGTGCGTATGAAACCAGCTGCTTCCCGCAAAATCACCCTTGTTAAAATTATATTGTTTTCATTCCCTCGTGATGTGTGTTGTGTATTTGGGATCAAAAGTAGTATATAACTAACTACTGTCATCCCCAGTTCCTTATACGGTCCTATTCGAAGTTTGTCACAGTTATCATGGGCGGCTGCGGATGGTCGGAGCTGCATGCTCGTTTGCTATCTCAATTACGTAGTAAAATGCATGCATAAAGGCACGTAAACTCATGCCGCATTACCGTCTTAAGCTCATTACATCATGTCTAGCGATTTAATAAGCGGGTCCAGTCTAGTAGAGCAGTTACAGATCAATAGTATCGCACACAAAATGTTGGCCGATATCGCACGGCCAAACCACGTGAAACCAATATTCAGAGTGCGCGAGGCAACTGGACGAGTTGCCTTTAAGCACACAGAAACGGGGAACGGTCTGTGGCCACGGCAGCACTCCGTCGAGGCACTGCGTTTTCATCGAACGAGGCATGTTTACTTCGATTGAGCAATTAGCTCCACCAATTTTCAGCAGATTCCATATGGCGTTTTGTTATTATTAACGAGTGATTCAGAAAATATTGGCAACCCGTTTCAATATTAAGTATATTGAGACACATTTTACGCATGAAAAGTATAGAGAGAAATGTGTAGAATTTTTTACAAAGTTGTTTCTTTCAAGAGAATTTCGCTAAAGGCAAAAACTTCAAAGGTTTCCTTTATTAACTTAGTTTGTACAATCAAAGGCATGGCTCACATAGTGTGTTGAATACATAATGTTATAGAAAAAGGTACAGTAATTAGTTTTGTACATAAATCAGCTGGAAATTACATAAACACGTAATTGTAAATACTGTATGAGTCGAAGCAGTCATAGCTGAATTACTGCTCGTCTCGCTCAAAACTATAGTCACGTCAGCATTTACACCCCTAGTAGCTCCTTCACACTCCCTCAGATCCTCAGTCGTGTTAGAAGCACCCGCATCTGGAAATAGACATTAGGATTATAGGTTAGAATGAAAAACGTTTATGCAAAACATGTAAACGCTAAGCACAGTTGCCGGAGCAACAGAAAACAAAAATACGGTAAACGCTAGGAAGCAATCATTCCAGCAAGAGGCTTAAAAGGCAAGCTTGAATGCAAACTTCTTTGCTCTAGATAAATGCGGCATATTAAGCTAACAATTTCAGTCCGTGACTTGACCTGGTATTGAGGTTGACGGTAAGTTCAACTTTGTCATGTTTTATTTTTATGCTTTTTTAGATTCTTAGATTTTAATGGTTTCTGGGTGATAAGATGAATATGATTTTTGCGTTTGTCGTTTAGTGTCATGATACTGGGAAATTGATTGAAAAGCGATTGTAGGTCACACTAATAGTTTAAAAGGCGACCGTCTCAGTCGTCAGGAGTTGCTAGGTATCTGTGTTCAACTTTGAATAGACAGCAATGAATAAATCCAATAATTTAGAAATGACTAAACTTATTCATCCTTGAACTCTAAATATTATAAAGTTACTAAAACTTACATTGATAATACAATTTGAACGGTTTTTTGTAGCACAACACCATACTGGTGATGAAATTAAACGGGCGACAAGAAATAAATAAAAGGGGAATTTAATTTGAATGTCCTTTAGAGGCCCCTTTTCAAACACATACGTTTGAAAGCGTACAATATTGCCTAAAAAAATATTGCCCTCTGACAAGATGAATAGCAGCGGAAAAATAATGAGCCCGTGTCTCTTTTGCAAGGCAGCTGTCACCGCATCAGATTATATAGGCGAGTTTAATAGAAGCGAGTATTCACTTAGGGTCATGACAGACGGTCCTGTGAGAAAGAAGCGTCCTTGCTTAATTTAATATGATAAATGACATTAGTAACACTATGGGTCGGAAGTTTGGAATTGTTAGTATTGTATCATTTGCTCCTTTGGTTTGTCTTAGTATAGTCAGTCAAGTGTAGTATGTCAAGGTCTAAAAATACAATCGCGTTTGATTAATCGTTCATCCGCTTACTAGCTGACTGTTAAAAGAGACAGTTAAAATGGTTTTGTAAGTTTATGTTTCTGTATCTCAGGTCGAAATTTGATTTTAGCCATTACTATTTGATAATGCAATTGCTAAACAGCTTATGCATGTTCGAGATGACCATGGTCACTTCACTTTGAATATATTTAAAAGTTACCTTTTTCATAAATTAAACCTAGCATCTCCTTAAAATTTAATTATAGAAGCAAAGTCTTCAATACTCCACTAGTATAGACTTTATTTAAATTGTGTTTTGTTTCGGTTTTTAAAGTCTGCCGACCAGTATAACCAAGTTATACTTGAAATTATGTTATGCGAACGTTGAGGTTTGGTTTATTCTTCCATCTTATCGATTTTGTAGAGTACCTATCTCAGACAAGACTGCATCCATAAGCGATCCACTGTCGGACTCGAGTTTCTCCTCATAACTGAAGAGACACCCACCGCTGGACATTGTTTTTTTCCTCATGTCTTGGAAAATCTAGAGGTCTCTTTACCAACTTTTACTAGCGGTTCCCCTCCTTCTCTTTACCCTTCAAATTCTCCACCGCGTCTGAAGCTTAACTTTGCCGGTAGATTAAGATGGGTTGGTATGCATTTGTTCAAGGCTGTAGACACACGCTATTTGTTCTTCAATACTAAATTCTGAAACTAAAATCTTAGACTGTAAGACCTTACTTTGTAATGACGCTTCTCTTAACACATAATATTGTGTCGAGTCCCTTAGGGAAACCAGAGCGTTAATTAAGTTCGGCAAGTTGTTCTGACGCTATGACAGACGCGATAACTTTGATATGTGACTTTGTGACGCTTGTGCAAAGATGGTACTTGAAAATTGGGAACGAATTATAAGAGGAACAAGGAGTTCTGAATTGTTAAATACTCTGAATCTGATATGGAGTTTTCTTAGCTTTTGGGTACAATTATATTCTTGAAAATGTGTAACATTGTAATAAAAAAAAGAAGGAGTTCGTGATCATAAAACAGATTCTTACAAAAACAGATTTATTAGATTCATGAGTAAATTTTGCTTCCTACGTCAAACTACTACGACATTTTCAATTTGAATTTTGAAAGAATAAAATCTCATTAGCTGAAGTTGGTCAATAGTCATAAAAAAAAATTATGCAATGAAACCATTTTAAATGTTAAATGGTGTTTTAGACGGGAATAATATGGATAAATTCAAAACCATAATCGATAAATGGTTTTCGATTATTATTTGGGACCAGTATCGGATTTTGACTGTCACAATCAAAAGAAATACTCTTTTAGTATATATACTATACTTTTACCATTTTTACTAAATAGTTAATCATTCCATGTTCCATCTTAAACTAGTTAGTCTTAAAACTTATTTAAATAAGTATTATTTTCGAAACAAATTTTAAAAGGAACATTTTAACTTTTGTCCTCGAAATTAAAGAGCTATTCGTCTTAAACAAGATTCTAGTTTGATTATAGTTAAAAGTTCAGTGCCTTCAAAAGCGTCCATTTACTAAAGTATCCTTTTCAAAAGTTTCGTTGATAACTTTTGACAGGTAAATTTGAACGTTTTATTCTTTTTAATGCACTTTAGAAGTTCCTACATTGAATTTGTCTGGATGAGACTTAAAACTGGTGACGACTTTCACACTAAATATTAAAGTGAAGTAGATTTAGAAGCGTTTACAGCCGCCAGTATTAATCGTAACTAAACGACTAAGTGAAGTCGCTCTGGTCGCGGTCAGAAGTCGAATGGGTGACCGCTAGTGGCGAAATTTAAAGAGCGCTTCCGTACTTCCGATGGCACGCTAAGCAGTATGTCCTGTAGGTTAATTGCGTAACGCAAAGCGATGGGATTTGTATCGCATTCATCTGATTATTCGTGCAAATTTGAACTTTAAGAGGTTGATCGGCGTTGTTAAAATTCAAATTTGCACGAAAGATCAGATGCATACGATACCCATAGCATCGATTTGCGTTACGCAATTCGCAGCGGGTTATTTCGTTGCCGGTCGATAACTACTACTACTCGAACTGTTTACAGATATTTCCAGCAGACTGGTGGTAAGAGCTGAGCTACGACAAAAAGTATCTAACTTCTTACCAATGAGAATCAGATACACAGATAGGGAGAGACATCGAAGTTAATCTTTGTATCAAAAATAATAATGCTCTAGCCTTTAGACATCGGTGATAAATGTGTCATCAAACCAGGGATAAAACTATTGTTGTATGGTGAACTATTTATATGTTGTTACATATTTTTGTATACCAACTGTACCAAACAATATATTATGTAGGACATTTGGTTTCTTAAATAATAATCAAATGCTTACTAATAAAATGTAAGTAGTAAATTGTGATATTATAGTAAACATGTAACGGAACGTAGGATGAGTGAATGAAATATGAATGAGTAGTAAACAATGGGTGAACAGGAAGTTGAAGATGGTGATCAAAATTGAAGATGATTGGTGATAGACGTAGCGAGTTCAGTTTTAAAGCTGTAAGTTGTAAGAGAATAATTAAAGCCAGTGATGAAGAAAAATATATAATAGTAACAACAATAAACGCTTTTCTTTTCCATAAAAACTACCCTTTCTACTATAAGGTTAAAACTATAGAGATACAACTGTACTATAGGGCGTTGAGCAGAGAATTTTATTAAGTTTTCTCCGCAGAGATCCCTCGGGCCAACCGACATCAGATTCTTGCCGTTCCATTGGTTCCTGCATTTTTTACCCACCAACTAAAAATAGTTTTGTAAGTTTGCCTTTGTGTGCCTGCCAGCCTGTCTGTCCGAGCTCAATGTTGATGGGGTGAGGGCATGAAGATAATGATCTCTCTCCGTGATTTCTTGTTTATTTTTTTATAACACTTTATTACACCAATAAACGCAATAATGGTATAAAAGGTGGACTTAATATTTAAAGTATTCTCTACCAGTCAACCTTTATTCACGTCATCAATCCATTCATTCACAGCCTTTACAGGTCCACTGCTGGACATAGACCTCCCCTAATCGACGCCACTCTGTCCTGTGCCCTCTGAATCCAGCGGTTTCCCGCTGTTTTCTTCAGGTCGTCAGTTCACCTTGACGATGTGCAGGCTCCTTCTTCCGTCACGTCAAATTATTCACGTCAAAGCTATCTAAATAACGATAG
>DWLO01002778.1:0-11936 GCA_018245335.1 Dalla quadristriga | reverse complement strand
CCGGGCGCGGGCGCGTCCGCGTGCTTCTTCAGCATGTGCACCTTGAGGTATCGCTTCTGCGCGAACTTGAGCCCGCACGCGGCGCAGTGGAACTCGCTGGCGGCGTGCGTGCGCGCGTGCCGCAGCAGGTCGCAGCGCACGGAGAAGCCGCGGCCGCACGCGCCGCACACGTGCGCGCGCTCGCCCGCGTGCCGCGTCACGTGGCGCGCGAGGTGCGTGCGCCAGCGGAACGAGCGGCCGCACTGCGCGCACGCCCAGCGCTTGGCGCCGCCGTGGCTCTGCTCGTGGATGTACAGGCTCGCCTTGGACTTGAACCGCTTGCCGCACTCCTTGCACTCCAGCTCGTACGCGCCCGAGTGGATGCTCGCGTGCTGCGCCAGGTTGGCCTATCGGATCAAACCACATGATTTATTGCCAGAATTTAGTGCGCGGTGTTGGTGACGGTGGGGCATGGGGAGTGGGGGGTGGGATAGCCTGAGTGAATCCTCACGAAGCCTCGCACAGTGACACGACACACGCATATATGACCAACCATTGTACCGTCACGAGAGTACAGAGCACAGTCGCGGTGGCCCGATGCATGGTTTGAAAAGTAATTTTATTTGTGAAAATCTGGAATATAAATGACCGCTACTAGCACAATTTCTTCTGAATTACCATGCTCCGGAGGGCACGTTAAGTTGTTGGTTCCGGTTGTAATCGTTAAATCTCGTCGGAGGCTTCAGGCGGCTTGGAAACTTCCGACACTCGGGTTAGCCGCTAACCCCACCACCGATCAGCAACATGGTGGAATACGTCGCAGGCCTTCAGTTGCGAAACCCGCGCCCTTCAGCCAAATGTTAAGCAACGTTACCTTGGTGCCGAAGCGCTTGCCGCACGCCGCGCACTCGTGCTCGCGGCTGCGCTTGTGGAAGTACTTCATGTGGTAGAAGTAGCTGGAGGAGGCGCGGTACTGCTTGCCGCAGATGGGGCACGTGCGCGACGCGCGCGGAGACTTGTCCGTCGCCGCGCCCGCCGGCGCGCTCGTGCCCGCCGCGGGGGCGACCTCGTCGTCGCCGTCGTCGCCGTCGTTGCCGTCGTCGCGGGCGGGCGACGCGCGCGTCCGCGGCCCGCTTCTGGCTACCTTCTTGGTCTTCCTCAGCCGCTTGGGCGGCGGCGGCTCGGGGTCGAGGTCGGGCACCGCGTCGCTTCTCTTGCGCTTCCCCGGCAAAGGGGCGGCGTCTACTTTGGACGGTTTCGAAGCGACCTCCTGCGCCTCCTCGGAGTCGGCGGGCAGCGCGGGCTCCTCCGCGAGGTCGGCGCAAGGCGCGGCGAGGCGGCGGTCCTCGTCCTCCAGCCGCCGCTTGCGCAGCTCGGCCTGCTCGCGCGCCCAGCTCCGCTCCTTCCGCTCGAAGTACTCGTGCAGCCGCTTGATCTCAACCTCGTTGACCGTCGCGAAGTGGTCCCGCTCCTCCTCGTACCGCTGCTCGTTGCTGTAGTACTCCTCCTTGACGTGCGGCGGGCACGCGTCGTAGGCGTGGCGGTTCATGTGGAACAGCAGGTCGTCGAGGTCCTGGTAGGAGTGGCACTCCTCGCAGCGGAAGTGCAGCTCGCCGTGGTCGCCTTCCAGGTGGTCGCGGTGACGACGCGCCGGCACCCACAGCGAGCAGCGGCCGCACTGCCGCTCGGCGGGCAGCTCTGGCGCGTCCGTGCTCGCGTCCACCGTCCTGCAACAGACGTCAATCAGCCAGCTGCTACGTATATCCCATTGGCTGGCGAAGTGGGCTACGGAAACCCTTCTTCTGAGGAGACCCGTGCTCGAATTGATATGATGAACCGCGCATTAGCTTCTCGCATTATCATAAGGTTATATGTGAAAAACTGTCGCGAGCTTTACCTACTGTAGGCTAGTTAGTTTACGTTTAGCAAGTTACCGTATATCGGACACTACGAGCCGATGTTTTCTTCCAGGTGGAAACACGGCGTTACAGACGCAATGTTGGCAGTCCAGTTCTTTTAAAAAGATTTAGATGAAATACATTAAATCTTTGTACCATTGGGGTCTTTCAAGGGCGGATTTCTGTAATAAAACTCTCACTAGGCACTAAAAACTTTTATTTGACAAAATTCGGAATCGCCTATAAATTGTATGTAACCAAGTTTTCCATGTGTAAGTGGTTTATTTTTTAATTATTAAAATGACAATTTAATACTATATATAAAACTTTTAAAAAAAATTATCAATTTAAAAATTATCTTTATCTTTATTAATAGAGTTTAGTTCGAAAACGACTTACACTTAACTCGTGTAATAGTTACTCCAAAGCAACATGCGACATTGTTTAATCCTAAACCAATTCAACCTAGTGTTGGTGGTCGGGCGAGGCGGGCGAGGCGGGCGGGGCGTGCGTGCGCGCGTGCGCGGTCAGCTGGGAGCGCAGGCGGAACGCGCGGCCGCAGGCGCACACGTGCGCGCGCTCCCCCGTGTGCACCGACACGTGCGCGCGCAGCTCCGCATTGCGCTTGAACCTGGCGCCACACTCCATGCACTGGAAGCGGCGCTCGGCGTCGTGCGTGCGCCGGTGCATGCGCAGCGCGGCGCTCGACTTGGACGCCTTGCCGCACACGTCGCATACGAAGTCGCGCGCCGGCGCGTGCGAGCGCTCGTGGTCGAGCAGGTGCGCGCGGCGCGAGAAGGCGCGGCGGCACAGCGCGCAGACGTGCGGGCGCGCGCGCAGGTGCGTGCGGGCGTGGCGCGCCAGGTTGCCGCCGTCCGCGAACGCCAGCCCGCACGCCGCGCAACTGTAACGCACAGACACACGTGCTCTTAAGTAGCATGCTACAAGAGAGCGTGCTCTCTTTTTGCACACGCTTGCTATTAAGTAGCACGCTTATTTCGAGCATGCTACGCAAGCAACGCGTCGGTTAGATCGATACCAACTAGCATGCTTATAAGCCAACCGTTGTTCGGACTTGCTAGGGTGGAAGGCACACCCGCATCTCAAGTAAGAGGTAAATCGACCGGCCGTTGATTTATGCTTGCTCATTTGTAGCATGGTCTCATTGAGGTGTGCTGCTAGGTAGCATCAGCTGTTTAGGAGACGAAAGCATGCGACTAAAGAGCAGTGTGTCCGTACCTGTAGCGGCGCTCGCCGCGGTGCGCGCGCTGGTGCCGCCGCCACGAGCCGCGCGCCACGTCCCGGCGACAGGTGTCGCAGAACACGTATCTCTTCCCGTCTACCGCGACGCTGGCTCTCTCCGCCTCCTGCTCGAGGGGTTTTTCGGCGACTCCGACCTCCTCGCACGATTTCGGTTCACCTTCGTTTTCGATTTCAATCACATTCAAGTTTAAACTCTGACTGAAAAACGAAACGTACTTGATCACTACGATGAAACGTATTTCTATCATCGTCTTCGTGCTTCATCACCGGCCGTCTAAGGAGTCCGGGCCTCCTCGCACAATGAGAAGGATTAAGGCGGCTCAATCCATCTTATGCATCCTTCACCGTTAAAGCCAGTGTGATATTGAAATGCCTTAACGCAACGCAAATAACTTCGAAAAGCCAGAGACACGTGTTTGGGATTTGAATGTCAGACCTCTGAACAGAGTAATCTTGACCACTCGGTTATCACCCCTCCGCTTTGCTTCGATTAGTGTTATAATTTTATGATTCCAATAAAATACTGCATCCATGATACTCAAGTATCTTTAGCCATAGAAAAATAAAACAAATGAAATATTTAGCAATTCAATTATATTATATAAATTAAAATATACATTGTGTTTGTGTGTTCATGAGCACAAACACACTTCTCTCGTCTCTAACTCTCACTAGCCTAGGTTGGCTAAATTGTCCTCATAGGAGCCAAAGAAAAAAGGGGAACTAATAAAGTAAGGTCTACTTCCAGCAGGACCTTCCATCTAAACGAGACTCCATTTTCTTGAACTCAACTCGTTCAGTAGGGTTGGGCGGGGTCGTACGGCGGGTGCGGCGGCTGCGGGGGGGCGGCGGTCTGCGCGTGCGCGCGTTTGCAGTGATGTCTGAGCGCGCGGCGCTGGCGGAAGGCGGCACCGCAGAGCGCGCAGGCGTGCGGCGCGGCCCCCGCGTGCGCGAGCTCGTGCGCGGTGAGCTCGTGGCGCTGCCGGAACGCCTTGCCGCACGCCGCGCACGCGTGCGCGCGCTCGCCCGAGTGCCGCAGCCGGTGGCGCGCGAGCCCCGCGCGCAGCCGGAACTCCGCCCCGCACTCGGCGCACCGATGCGGGAACTTCTCGCTGTGCGTCTTGAGGTGCACGTGCAGGCTGCCGCTCTGCGCGAAGCGCTTGCCGCACTGCGCGCACTCGAACGGCCGCTCCCCGGTGTGGATGCGGAAGTGCTGCTTCAGGGTCTGCAGGTTGACGAAGGTCTTGGGGCACGCGCCGCACGCGTAGCGGCGCACGCGCTCGTGCGTCTCCGTGAGGTGTCGCCGCAGGCCGCCGGGCGCGCGGAACTGCTTGCCGCACACGTGGCACACGCACGGCCGCTCGCCCGTGTGGATGCGCTTGTGGAACAGGTACGTGTGGGGCGAGCTCAGCGCCTTGCCGCACTGCGCGCACGTGAAGCGCACCTTGCCGTCGCGCCGCGACCGCACCTCGCTCAGCTCACGCCGCGTCGCCTCGTCCATCCGGTCCTTGCGCATGTTGCCATGCGTCAGGTCGTCGTACACGCTCGGGTCCGCCTCTCCGCCCCCCTCCCCGTCGGTGCGCTCCGAATCCGTCGAGTCGGGGGAGCTGCACTCCTTGGCGTCGTGACCGATCGCGAGGTGATCCCGGAATTTCACGAGCGCCCGGTAGAACGCGGCGTACGTGTCCGAGGACCTCCCGGCGGCGAGGTCCGCGAGCGGCACGTCGTCGTCCTCCGAGCCGGAGCGGCGGCCGCCCGCGTCGCCGAACGCGTCGCGCAATTCGTTCTCGTCGACCGTCAAGTCGGACCTCAAATCGTCCCGCGCCAATCGGCAGCCTTCGATGCCGACGCGGCGCGGCGTCCATCTGGAACAAAAACCCCGGTTACTTCCTCCGGTGCGTCGTGACGTGATACTTTAGATGCGTGCTCTTCCTGAACCGCTTCGGGCAGAGGTGGCACGCGTACTTCCGGACGTCGAGGTGCATGTCCACGTGGCGGTCGAGGGTGTTCTTGGCGCGGTAGGCCTTCCCGCAGTAGCGGCAGGCGTAGGGCGCCTCGCCGCGGTGCAGGCGCGCGTGCACGTCGCGCGCGGCGCGCAGCGGGAACGCCTCGCCGCACGCGCCGCACACGAAGCGCAGCCGGCCCTCGTGCGCGACGCGCCGGTGCTGGCTCAGGCTGCCTCGGCTCTTGTACGTCTTGTCGCATTCGTCGCACGCGTACTGCGGACTCGACTCGGCGTGCGCCCTCGTGTGAGCGGACATGTTGTACTTATTCGAGAAGGTTTTGTCGCAGGTCGGGCACGCGACGGGGACGTATTTTAGATTTTTCGATTGGGGTTTTCCTCGGTCCGTGTCGTCTTCGGCTTCGATGTGGGTCCGAGCGACGTGCGCGCGCAGCAGATCGTCGTCGGCGGCCGCGAACCCGCACGTGCGGCACACGGCTCCGGGGGCGGCGCGGCGGCTATGGACGTCGCGCAGGTGCGTCGCGAAGCCCTCGTTGTCGGCGAACCGCTCGCCGCAGCACTCCAGGCCGCCGCCGGGCCGCGCGTGCCGCCCGAGATGGTGCGCGAGCCTCGTCGCCGCCGTGAACGTGCTGCGGCAGTGGGGACAGCAGAACTGCAGTATCGACCCCTCGGTCTTCTCTTGCACGGTTTCAGGATCATCAATGCAGTCGAAGTCGTCCAGCACCAGGCTCTGCTCGAAGGTGACGTGGCCCTTTATGAAGTTCTCGATGGACTCCTCGCCGAGCGCGTCGGGGCCGTGGCTCCGGCGCAGGTGGTCGGCTAGCTCCTCCACGCTGTTCCCGATGCGCGCTTCGTCGCATTTTTGGCAAACGTATTCAAAATCCGAGTTTTCTTCATTCACGTTAAGGGTGCTGAAGTAATTGGTCAGTACACTTTTTACCACTGAATTTAGCAAAGGCGGGGACTCAGACCTGTAAATAGTACATAGGCCGGTTTTGGGATACGCTCACATCGGTATACGGAAATTTAGTTTAAAACGATTTTACTTACTTGCTTCCTTCAGCGTAGACTCCGGGGACCTCACTCGGCGGGGGCTCCTGGAATAAGTTCCAGACTTAAACATTGCTGTTCATAGAAAACTTTATTTACTGTTACACAATTAAGAATGGGGGTGGAGGTCAGTGAGAAGTTAGCCGTTCATTATTACACCATTCCGAAATACAAAAATTGCTTCACGGCATAGATGAGTGATAACTTCCTGATCGAAGCTGTCCTGTCCCGATTACAGTTAGTCCAGGAATGTATCACTGATTTCTATTGTTTGTGCAAACGTAGGGTCCAATCTCATGGAATTCCCCGTATTTGCTCTCCTCAAATTTAGATACATCTCTCACAATTAGCTATATCCTGGTGTGCAAAATTGATACAAAAATATTAAGTTATTTGTTAGGTCAATATTTATAATGATTCATTAATATGTCTACTACTATCTTATTAATTTCATTCACATGTCATTCAGTCTTGATATAGATAGTGAATGTACTACTGTGGAGTATTGTAGGGTGTATGGCGTACCCGGGGCTCCAGCGCGCCGAGGCGGCGGCGCAGCATGAGGTCCCCCATGCGCGCGCTGCGCACCAGCTCGTGCCATGACAGCACCGCACTGGCGCACTCGCAGCACACGCCCTGCGGCAACCGCTCCTGGAGGCTCACCTGTAGCAAACTCAGCGATCAGTCAGAGTTGATTATTGATTTATATTTCAATATGTTATTTGGTAGTTTGTTATTATAGCAGTGGAGCCATCCTAAGTATATTTTTCTTAATGATAATAAAAATCAATTTATTTCGGAAATATTTCATATTATGTGTTAGTTTTTCTTAATCTAGTGTTAGTAAACATCTTTTTCTTTCTTACATCTAGTCTTAAATAGTGATTGTTGATCTAAAACAGTTATTCAATAATACACTATCTTCTACATGTAAACAAAACTGTAAATTTTGCATGAACAGAGCATTGAAGATAAATAAAGAAATAAACTAAGGCAATAACCAGTAGTTGATAGCTAACCTTGATAGGCAGATATTGATGTATTTTGGTGAGCAGGCCCAGGCGCTCCCCTTCCGGGCCGAACACATTGATGACATGCTCCACAGTGGAGGCACATACTCGGCACACATTTGTGAAGTCTTCGATTTCTGGTGCAACAATCATTGAATCATCATTCAAAACATCTAATTAATATTATCACTGCCAATATTATAAATGCGAAAATGTGGTTGTTGGTTGGTTGGTTGACTTTTTTCAAACAACAGAGCAATGTATGGACGTAATATTTTAAGGTTTTAAGGTTTAAATAACAGTATATTACTTACTTGCGATGTCATCCGGCAGCACAAGGGGTGGATTATTAATCCGTAGCGATTCAACCACGGGATGCTGGAATAATGGTTGGGTGGGGTTCCTAAACATATTTATTTGATAGCTTGCACTGGCTTTCGCCATTTTAGGTGTTTTGCATCGGCAACTAGCTCTAGCTCTCTTTTAGAGAGATATCATTTAGTATTAGCACATGGTTTGGCCGTGCCGGCCAAACCCCGGGTAGGAAAGAACTGAAGTTAATTATGGCCGGGCATGCATAGCGCACCTCGCGCATCTGCAGTGCCGCTAATCGATAGCAGTGAGGTCGTTATTGCGCATGTATTTTGTTGCAGTTATAAGAACAGAAAACAAGTATAAATAGTACGTATCTAGACTTTCAGTACATAACAAAGAACTTTGTGATCTAGACTATAATACAAGCTGAGAATTGAACAAAAGTTAACACAACACATCACTGATCACAAACAAAACTCAACTAAAACACACAAATATACAAAAGCAAATATGCACCAAAGAGTAAAATAATATATACAGGAAATGCATGCACATGAAAATGTCAAGCAAGATTCAAGAGTCCAGTCAAAGTTCTGTCTAAGCACCACAGATTACTATATTAATACCTAAGTCTCAACACGCACTTCACAACCCGCCCGACCCGACATTGGCTACATTAAATACACGGGCCGGCAGGGCTCGTCAAGACATAATTTACTGATTTTAATATGTTAGCAGTAGCGTTCTCGGTTTATGTAGTTTATAAGCTTTCAATATTTATCCTAATAATTTGATTAAAACTAATATAAATAAATCAAATTTTTTATTTAATTTATTTAATCAATTATTTATTTAACAATCATTGAACATGTTAGAATGTGCCAGCGAGAGAGATGCACATGGTGATAGGACGCTTAAGTAGTTGAGGCGTCTTCTGCGCGCAGTTTGGCCGCCGCGCGGCCCACTGCCGCCACCAGCGCCGGCGTCACCATCATCGTCTTGTTCTTGTACGTGTGGATCACTTGCTGCGGACCAACGACATTTTGTTAACAACAACAACCGTTTTATAGTGATTTCAATTTTTTTTTTTTGAATGATCAGTTGCTGTTGGCCCTACTGGCCTTTACAGCGTCACCGAACGGGTTTTCAATTGCACTTATTTTCCTTCATTTATAGGATTATGAACCTAATTTTTGAACAAATTATTGACTTTAAAATCTACGTAGGTATTACAAAAAAGAAAATACGATTAAGTACGTGAAATTTTGGTGAAGTATTTTCTTTATTAAGTAGACTAATTATTTTCCATTTTCTGTGCCTTGTTTATGTGCCTAGTTCACGGAATTATTTTTAAAACATACTAAATAATAATTTCTGAAATGTATAAAATCAGTTTCTTAATCCGTCAAAATCATTTTGTGAATAAAAATGATGTTTGGCGCTTAGGTTGATTATTTTCGAGCGCTCGCTCACTATAGCCGCCTCACCATTAACGTAACGAATTCTAAGTACAATGAAAGATATCGATCTTCGCTCTAGCCAGTATTAAAGATCGGCAATTTCGGAGAACTCAGCCAGATATATTTTCAAGTACCTACCCTGATTCTACAAGTCATCCTACGCGTAATAACCTCGCGAGGGTGCTTGAATATGCATGTCTTACCAATACCAGCTTGATGAGGAAGACCGCGAAGGTGAGGAAAGAGATGGTCATGAGCGCGCCCTCGGAGGAGGGGAACTCAACGTGGCCGCGCGCTTCGCGTCGCGTTCGCGTGCGCGCCTCGTCCGGCCACGCCTGCTCTATGCGCTGCGCTGTCGGCGAACAATTATTTAAACAAAAGGACTAACTTACACTATAACTAACTCCAGCAGTCCTATTACCAAGGAATATTATTTATTATTATTTTTAATAATGTTTGTACACGATATAAATTAATTTAAAACTTATGAGTAAATTAGTACAAAGCACTTGCTCCTGTTAACGACTAATACTAAAAAGACTAACAGTTACTCGTAGGTACTATTTGAGGTTTGTTACAGATGTATGAAGTGTCGATATGTAAACTTAAGTACTTATGATTACAGTTTAAGTATAGTTTTCCTTAAATATTTAAAACCGCCTTCGTCCGCTTTCTGGTTCGCCCAAAGGTTTGTGTGGTAGAGAAAACTTTTAGTATTAAGTCCACCTTTTATACCATTATTGTTTTTTATTGGTGTAAAGTTTTATAAATAAATAAATAAAGTGTACGGGGCACATGCGTGACTTCGGCATAAGGGGGCGGGGTGGGGGGACGCGCTCGGTGCGCCATTGACCGTTGTGGACGGTGGGCATGCCGGTTTGCTATTCTCATCTCATAATATAATTCTATATAATATATAATTCCTATGTCCTTTTTCAGGTCAAAAGAAATTTAAGTTTAAAGTCTAGACATCCGAGTGTTCGTACGTCAACCACTCAGACCATATAGCATGATTTTATTTTATTTAAAAAGGGCAACCCACAAGACATTACATTATATACTTACATCTTAATCTTTGTGACAGTCAAACTAAATGTAGTCTTAATTATTGGCTACCACGGCATGCATCATGCATGCACGGCATATATTTTAAACGATAAGACCGCCTTCTGTATTCATGTAACTGTACTTTGAGTCTTTATATTTTTGTGTACAATAAAGAGTTATTGTATTGTATTATATTGTATTAAGAATACATGTAAAAAACGAAGAATATTTGAAAAAAAGTAAGTTTTTCGTCAATTGAAGAGTCACACAATTCACAATATATTTTGAAATTCTAAATTCTAAATTGACTTTATACTTACCAATATTTGCTAATAAGTTATTCCGGAGACCTTCCAAATACCTAACTTTGCTTCGGAAGCTGCGCCGAGTGTTTCTAGAAATGTTATCTGTTACCACTTTCATAAGCTTCCATATCACTTCTACTTTATTACTGTTTGGATTCTTAATCACGATTACGTCTTCATTTTCAGTATGTTGGTCGGGTTTTTCTTTATCTCCTTTGTTTTTTGTTTCAGTTTCATATTTTGGAGCATTTTCTCTTTCCATTTGATTGTTAACGTCTTTGTTAAAATAGGATCTGTTAGGTTCTTTTCCAAATTGATTCATAACAGAAGATTTGTTGTTTGAATTGTTGTCACCGTGTGCTGCTTTGACTTTATCGCCACTTTTTTCTGAAAACATTATTGACTCCACTTCAGATCCTTTTACCACTTGCAATCCCTTGACATGGTCACTATGAGGGCCGCTTTGGACACGTTTTGTATTTGACTTGCTTTCAAAAGTTTTATGATCAGATCCAATTATTTTGTGTTCGCGAACATCGGATACTTTTAATTCTTGGAATTCCTTGTTTTCAGTAGACTCCGTAATTTCCTTCGATGCGTTTGGAGTTTTAAGATATGTTTTCTTTACGTCTGAATTGAAATCTCGCGACGGGATACTGTGCGTGATTTTCGAATATTCATGCTTCCCAAAATGTTCACTCGTTTCGTCGTTCACATGAGATGTTTTCTTAACATGACTCGTTTCAAAGTAATTATTCAATTTTATGTTTGGCGTTCTAACAGGACCAAGGCCTTCGTAGCCTCTGTTTCCGTTCAACTCGTCAGAACCTGTAGATATCATTGCAAGATTGTGTCTAGCCTTATTCGGCAAGAGCACCCGCTTGACGTCTCCAACAATCGGAACCCGTTGAGCCTCGCCCCTGAGCGACGTGCGTGCGGTGGTGTAGTTCGGGTATATCCTGTTCGCCTCGGTGGTCTGGTAGCTAAAGGTGACCCTCCTTGCGGGCTCCTTGCGGTAGTGGTTCTGTGCGATCTCCACCCAGTCGGCGGCCGCGCGGGTCGCGAGAAGCAAGAATACGAACATGCTTGTGACGTGTACGTCTTCTGGCGTGTGACCTTAGCCGTGAAGAACGCCGCGTCGCGGTTCAAGGTGCGACAGTTAGATCAGGGGTCCTAAACGTAGGCTTCATCTTATCAATAAATAACATTGGAGTGTCTGTCTGTGATATTAAAATAAAGATCAATAATTAAATCGAATATGCTATTTATATGACACCTAACATAATCAACTGTTTAAAGAATGTTTATGTCAAATGTTATTGTACCAATTGTTGTATTTTTATTGAATTTAGCCTAACGAACAAGCAGACTGGCCGTCTGATGGTAAGTGGTCACCGTCGCCTATGGACACTGGCATCACCAGAGGAGTCGCCAAAGCGTCGCCGGCCCTGAAGGAGAGCTCTTTTTGCGCCTCTTTTGAAGAACCCCATGTCGTAGTCCACTGAGGAAACCTCAGACGGAAGCTCATCCCACAATATACACGTGGCTGAATGTTGGCATGTCAACTGGCGTGTGAGCGGGCGACGATTGCGCAGCCCTGGGCTATTATCCGCTCCACGCGCCGCGGCCGGCAGGGCGCCCGCCGT
>DWLO01002777.1:0-11938 GCA_018245335.1 Dalla quadristriga | reverse complement strand
CGAGTCGTTGGCACGAGTTGTTTACAGGGTTTTTTATAAATTGACGACGAGTCATTATAGTTAAAAAAAGTTTAAAAAGTTTAAAAATAGTTACTTGCTAGATTCACCGCTAAGGCGTTTATACGTGACCACTTTCTTGCTAAGTCATACGTAAGATATTGCGACCGCGCCCATCACCGCTCGGGAACTACGTGAATGAGCTTATTATTATTTTACTCTTTATTGTACACCATAAAAAAATTACAATGGATTACACAAAAAAACTAAAATTTACAAGGGCCGTCTTATCGCTAAGCAGCGATTTCTTCCAGACAACCTCATGGTAAGGAGGAAAAGAATACAGCTATGGAATAAGGTAGGGTGCACAAGAAATATCATAAGGATAATTTACATGATTCATTAATCAGCGTTTAGTAATACGTTGTGACGAAACACACAGGAGAGGAAACAGGAAGCAAAGGAAAAGAAAGCCAGAAACAGAACATAACTAATTAAGTTATGGTTGAAAGGTAGTACGGATTTGACTTGATATTTAAATGAGTTTAAAGATGTTGCTTTACGGATGGATAGCTTATATGTAGCGGTTAAAGATAAATTTATAAAAAAAAAAATTTTGTTTAACGCAAATAAGTTTTTCCTGTACTCAATTTTTTCACAAAACTACTTCTGCAACTATTCAAATTAGTTACCGAACAATACCATCGTCATACACTCACCGCAGCTGAAGGTTTTCCCACGAGGACACGTCATTCACTTTAACGCACGGAACCGTGAAAAAACAACAGCGGAATCTTTATGCAATGAACTAATACATATTCCCTCTTTCCCGTATTTGCAACGGGGACAGACATAATCAACCCCGGCCCACAATACTTTCTGCCGGCAAATGCACAAGATGAATGGCCTACACAATACTTTCATATGCATGCACGTAGATTGAAATTCCTGCATCGGGATCCGCATTGAAATATTACGAAGATTTTCTGAAACCTACTTTGATATCGGATATCAGTCACGGATATGGTTTAGGAAATATATACCTATTTTAAATATCTCCATTTTATATCTCTACTTTGCTATAAGCTTTAAGAGTATCTTCTAGCTACTCACAAGCGCGTTATTTTAAATAATCGTAGTTAAAATTAAAAAAAGAGATACTTGTTCGAGTATTTAATTGTTTATCGTCTATTGATAATTCAAAAGTATTACGGCGGACTTTATGCCAATAGGCATATGTATGTATTCAAAATGTCCGGATGGATAAAGCTACATAATTGTTTGAAATAATATTTTAAGCTCTATTGATGCCATAAACAATAAATACGTAGGTATAGGGTACTATACTACGTCTAAAAACGCCTAGTATACGTACTAGGAAATTTTAGACATAGCATAGATAGAAAGAGCTTTTAACAATCCGGAAAGACTAAACTCACTACGTAATTCACGGCATTTACGACATAAGGAACGGAAATGAAACGACGTGACGACTTGGGGGAATAAGCAGTTAAGTGGGTAGTCAAGAATTAGTCCATCGGGCCATTTCGCAGCGCCTCCCATGCGGTTTATGTTCCCTCTATCTCCGAGCAATTTGGTTTGAGCGATTTCAAGCAACTGCGCGCGTTTTCATTTAGGCGAGTTTTATACACTACTTCGATTTATTGCCTTTTAGATGACGTAGGTAACCACGGTCACGCTACGCTCGGATCGGGTACGAAGTTGTTCCGTGCAAACGCTATCGCAGGAGCAAAAACGTAGCCCTATGGTGTTGCACACTTGTGTACCTAAACGTTTACGAACTGTCTGGTACTTGTGTGAAAACATTTTTATTTTTTTTGTGGAGTATCGCAGGCTTGACTCCATGGTGCGTTACGCCGTTAGCGACCCGGATCGTTAGGTTGTGTTCGGCGCTGAGGGTTCAGTAGAAGAGAAATGATAGAAATGTTAAGTTTTGCTTAAAATTTGAAAGAAGAAACATTAACATTAAAAAAAAAAAGAAGATACAATTTTTTTTTCTTTTAATTCTCTTTCTTAAAAATATGTTTACGGAACTTATGTACCTAGCCATTGTTACATAGCCACAGTAATCAAACGATGCGACGATTAGGGAAATAGGTAAGGTGTGAAGTCGAGAATTAGTTGTTTTAGTTTCCCTTGGTAACGGGCGCGGGTCGCCAGTAATTGAGTTTGACCTATTGCAAGCGACTGAGCAAAGTTTTTTGATGCACGATAACAATAGGCAAATTTTCCATGTTTTGGCTCTGCAAAGTTTTCAACTACAAAAGTTTTGACTGCGATTAATTTAATCTTATCATACGTAATATTGTATTTGAACAGTGATTCCGATACCTATCTAATTAAGGCCTCAGGAGTAATTGATCGATAATACAGTAGTATTAATGAAATCGCCTGTAGGTATCGAGCAGTAAATAGTAGAGTACAAGTCGAAAGTGTCGCCCCTGAGTACCTACTATATTCTGTTGGAGAAATATACCTTTAGTACGCAAACATATTATATTTCAGTGAGATCGATCAATCTCTATTTTGCAACTCCGAAAACTACCACTCCTAACAAATATTTCACTATTGAAGTTAATCTACGCTTCTTAAGATTCTGTAACAACTCATACAATAACCTACCAACTAAATTATTAACTAGATCCTTATTTAATTAAGTGACGAAATAGGATGACGTTACTGTGCCACGGATCAATTAGGACCCACGGGTGCTGGTTTACAGCATAAACCTTTTTTTTTCTCGCGTAGTTCCGACAAGTGGTAGGACATCAAATAATATTACATTACTGTATGAATAACATACTCTCGAAAAGACAATTCAGAGAATGCTCCAATTAAAAGTGCACGCTAAGTTGATTTCGTTCTGTAATTCTTGACTCATAAGGAATTCTTTCTGTACGAATACGCTATTGTCATACTCGCTCGGCATACCAAACTTTCTTAAAGAATGAGAAGACGAGGCTTCTACTGTTTTGTGAATATACTAGTTTAAAAGTTCTAGAATTTACTATGTGTATGACAGTGTATGTGCTAAAGCATTGAGCTAAATCAGAGGTTTTCTTCAGAAAAAGGTGCTAAAGAGCTCTTATGGGAGCAACGGCGCATGGGCGACTCCTATGATCTTACTAGAGTCGCTGATCACATACAACCAAGGGACTTGCTGGATTACTTTTTCATTTGCGGACTCGAGGTTGGCTGGCAGATAATGCTTTGAGCATTAAGTCCGCCTTTTGTACTTAACATTAGTGAGGTATAATAAAGTTTAAAAAAATAAATACTGTTTTAGTACTAAAGGCTTCGTGAGTGTTTGTATTCATTTTTTCGTCCTGGGCCTTGGGCACCGTTCGGTAACTCCTGAGGAAGGCCCACGTATTGGACCGAAACTAGTCGGGCAATCCCGATAAATCAACGTGAGTACCCATCTAAAATGAATACGAACACTCACGAATCCTTAACATACATTTGTATGTAACGTCTTTCTACAACAACTTTTAGATAGTTGAGAGGGATATGTTGATTAGGTAGTAGTAGTAGGGGGAATTAGGAACTATAAATCATACATACATTCAATAGGATTTATAAACATCAGTTGAAGAAGGAAATAAAGTGAAATAGGATAAGAAGATATGCTATGGTAATAAATTACTTGTCGATGCAGTATTAGATACAACTGAAAAGCATCATTTTTGTTATAACTTGTTTGTTACGATAAGAAAAGTCCTTCGAACGACGTGGCGTGCTCATTGATGTTTATAAAATTCGAATTTGATGCATTTCGATTCATATTGGTGCATTGCTTTCGTACGAAAATATCACACCACTACAATAGTACAATAGTAAAAATGCTCTTATGGAAGCTTGCTTATATTTTGTAGAGCTATTAATATTGCTGTAAATACAGACATCATTTAGACCTCAACTGGCAATGACGTGATTTAAATTAAAATGAACGAAGCAATAATGCGAAAAATTCTAATAATAAGATCTGACTGCAAAAGTGATTTCAAATAACGTTGCAGGCATCGCCATCGGCATATTACATTTAAACGATTTTGTTAAATTTCTCAAAATTGTTACATTATTTAATCGCCACAATATTTTTCAAATCAGATCATATAAGTTATTTTAAGATATTTTAAGATTTTTCTGAATAAGACCTAATAAAACTTAATTCAATTGCTTTGTTTAAGAAAAGCTAAGTTTATTCCTATTCCTACTTCTGAAATATTTTTTGTCCAGATAGAAAACCTTGTTTAGGCTCAAATTGTGATACAGTACAATAGTTATACATATTAGGATAAAATAATACCCAAAAATTATTTGGGTATCGTACTGTTCAGTGTGGTACGCGTCTGTGGAAATGAAAAACAATATAATATCTTATTACAACACTGTACGATATCCAACAGTACAGTGAAGTCCCTTAAGACTGTGCTACAGTTGACACCAATCAGTTGACGGCTGTCACCGGTCTGCCTAGAGTAGTTCTCACGTCCCTGTCAGTACAGTAGATGCCCATACTATTATAATATGCTACAGGTGCTATGGTAATACGTACTCAAAGTCCAATACTAAGAACCTACCTAACAAAAATGCTTACACCCTCACCCAAACTAGGATTCCTTCTAAGTAATTTAAATAATG
Organism: Dalla quadristriga; assembly: GCA_018245335.1. Classification (NCBI taxonomy): domain Eukaryota; kingdom Metazoa; phylum Arthropoda; class Insecta; order Lepidoptera; family Hesperiidae; genus Dalla; species Dalla quadristriga. Next base: position 7,276 of record DWLO01002777.1, on the reverse strand, counting down.
ATAGTCCAACTGCAAACACTTGCAAAAGCTGTCATAAAAATGGAAAACTCTGTTCGCAACGAATGAAAAATTAGGATCGAACTACATTCCACTTCGAATCGCAGTACTTATTCATAATTTTGCACAAAGCAGTCAAGTGCAAAAAGCTCTTAATTGAATTTCAACGCGCTTTCCCAAATCACGTCCGAATTCGACGCATTTAATTCACATGATCATAAATTCGCATTGCCACCTAACACGTTCGGCGCAGTCTGTTCGTAAACGCGACTGGGTACTGTACAGTCGCCGACGTCCATGGAAATAAAATGCTTTTCAATGCAGCCATTGAAGTATGTTACCGTGCAACTGCATAAATTTGCTGTAGTACGCTATTTGAATTATTGCATAACTTGTAAACACGTCTGAGACCAGCGCGCTTGCTACGCAGACTTAATTTTTTCTCTTATCACCTTTGAAATATGGCGCGTACGCGTTCCAAATAATTGCGGTGCTATTTTTTAATCGAAATAAGAATTGTGTCAAATAAGAGACACAGACGTGGTGTTACAGATATATAGATAGAACACTCTTTATTGTACACACGAAGTAATTACAGCAACAGCAACAATATACACAGAAGACTCCGTACAAAAGACGATCTTATCGCTATAGATCCATCTCTTCTAGACAACCTTTGGGTGAAGGACATAGAGGAAATTAAAGCAGGTTACAAATATAAAGGAATAAGAAGACAGTTGAAAAAAATTACATACATTTATACTTATTCTAACATACATAATTACATGTATAATAAGGATATGAAATAAGGTAATAATATTAATTAGGTCTAGTTGCGAACCAGAGAATAACTTATAATGGGATCTGTGGCTATTTAAACGTACCATTTAATATGCTGCAGAAGCTCGTTTCTATTTTATTTATTTTCTTGTCCGCTTACAACTCACACATAGCATATGTACCAAAGTTTCGTTTATAATACGTTTAATATACTACAATAACAGAAATAAGTAAGTACATAATTTTCCTCGGCGGAACACTTATGCCTCGTTTAAGCAGCCAGTAATCTAAGCACGACATTGCCAAAAAAGGGTTTCGTGTTTCAAGAAAGGTCGTACAAAATAACGGGGACTTTACTGAAGAGATAAAGCTGCCAAATAAACATTGGTCGCATGCATGTGGCTTACGACAGCGCGCATTATCGTCCGTACTCCCGTACGGCGAATCCAATCCTGAAAACCCTGCGTATTTATCGTTACCGGCAAGCGGTAATGTTAAGTGGTTATTACGAAAACACTGAGTGATTTTTATCGCCCAAAATTACTCCCGGGTGGCATCACAAACAACACACATTCGTGTGCCACCACTACATAATGTAGACTCTCCGTGTTTTTGCTCTGGATTACTCGTTTAAACAAAACCGAGCGGCCGGAACACCAAATAAAGGGAAACACTAACCGGCGTCCGCGTTATTCTTCCAAAATTAACTCATAACGCCAAGAGCTGTTGATTTTTTTTCCTACCGTAATCTGCTTTAACGGGCACGTGGCCAGTAGCTTTCGTAAATTGGCTGCACGCGAGTACCGCGAAATGGGAATCTTTAAATGCTGTACGTACATTTTTAATGTCGTTTTAATGCCGCGCCGCCGATTGTAGCAACAATTAACGTTATAACGAGTTCATTAATGATGGATGATTCAAATGCCGTTTCAAAACGAGCTTTCACAGTTGAGATAACCCGACAGTACAATGCTCGCAAATCTGCAAATCCTGAACGTAATTTCGATAACAGAATGTGCCTTTCATGCGAACGAATCTCGTCATTCGCTCAATAAGCATGCAGCTGGAGGGAAATATAAATAGAAATAACACATTTAAGGACCGAACCACTCATGGAATTTAATAAAGGGATGAAATATATGTACATATATAAGCATATTGCAGGCGTAGGTACAAGAAAAACAAACGTTTCGCATGCGGCCCCGAAATAATAAGTTGAAGTTGAGTGTATGTCCCGTGGCCCACCTGAAGAGATTGGGGGGACAGGAATGCTTAATATAGAGTCCTTTACTAGCACGGGGTCTCCCAATAACACCGCCGACTTTGCAAACGTACACTTGTTTCTGTTTGTGGCTGATTTTACATTATGCGCCCCGCCGGGATGCGCGCCCTTGTGACTCTTGTTTGTTCCTACACGACTGCCTATGGAGTGTTGTGGTTTCAGACGTCATGTATGTATGTATGTAAAAAATCTTGCAAAATGTAGGTACCTACTGAGTATCGAAAATATTTCGTCACTTTTTTATAAATAATATTGGCTCAATGAAAAGCATTGTTTAAAATTTAAAAAAACAAGAAAGTATCGTAGCCTTAGAAGCGATTATAATACAGTACAACAAAAGTATTGTTTACTAACGGACGGCCTCAGTGATACGTGCCTTATTATAGGACTTCAAAGACTTGTTTATGGGTTAAATGTAACAATGTGTGCAATTATATAACAAAAAAAATTACCGAAACCAGCTAGACGCATTGACGCTTGACGCATTTTACCGAAAATCGATATAAAAAGAGTTCGAAAAAGACCCTCCAAAATGTATAGAAAAGCAAATTTACGCCCGCGAAATTCTAGCGTATAACACTATTTGTTCCCTGTTATACAAGTGTCGGAACAACACCTTTAATTTCCGCTCACCACAAAAGATTTAAAGCTCTCAAAAAATTTGAATGCGCATTTCTCGACTTCACAAACAAGTTGTTTCAGGACGTCGGGATTTGCGAACTAAATAATACACCAAGTATTTCGGCTCCTCTTTACGTTCGGCTGACAGGCATATTCGCTCTATGCACGAAAAGTTTCTCCACGGCGTGTCAGTTCGTAGTTAACTTCCCAACCGGACTTGGACATCAGAAACCGGGGTAGATACAATTGCACAATGGAATAAAGTAGCATCGGAAGCTAGTTGCGAGTTAATAAATAATACAGGAACGGAGTGACATGCGCAGAATGCGCGCGGTGCAAGTCTGTTTTGACTACAATACAAATATCTACGCTGGGCGTCCACGTCACCGCGTCAGCGTTGTATGATAGTATTCGATCTTTGAAGTGGATTATACAGTACGCATCATTACGAGCGATAAGCAAGTTCAGTGCTAACAGATTAGTAGCGTACGTTGATTTACCGTAAGGGCAATTTGTGCATATTAGACACGGCGTTTGGTTCTACCGGCATATGCTGTGAAGCATCTAGAGCAAATAGCGATTAGCACAGTACCTAATAACCCATCTGATTTATAATGTAATTTGTGGCGTAGGAAAATAATTCAAACTGCTGCTGTGCAGTCCCAAGGCGATTAACGTCATCAGATCTTTCATACGTCTCGTCGTAACAGATTTTGTCCCCACTCAAAGTAAGAGGAATACGGAGAGTTATTGATCCCATAGACTGTTGGCCTATTTGCTTTTCCACTGCTGCAAAAATATTCAACGCTTCCATGAATCGGATTAAATATTCTTAAATCAACAATTTCTCCCAGTTCTTATAATTAGGGGCATAGGTTGTTCTCAAGCTTTCAGAAGCTTACAGATAAAAACTTACGATTCGGATTAGCAGTTAAGTCTTGTCTTCACCAATTCACATTGGAACAGAGGTTGTATTCTCCGCTCCGCCTCTGCATTGATACTTTAAAGAGGAATTATTATCAAGCAGACTACTGATAGAGATATTCAATTATGCTTGTACCCATTTTAAGCATATTTGTAGTACTATAGTATAAATAAATACATTTTTCAGTTATTTCCAAAAACACGAAAAGTTATCTGCGTGTACAGAATTCATCAATTTATTTCATGGGAAATAACGTTACCTTGCTACGTACCTGCGCGCAGAAACTTTTCGATCGGCGTATCCGTTTTACGTAACTTATGCAAAAAATATGCAGAATACCAATACCAGTAAGTGGTATGTTGTCAGGCAACATACAAGGTAGGAGGATAAATAACCGTATCATCACGCAGGTAGAGCAACGTTTGGAGGCTCTAACTAAGCAGCTGAATTTAAACTCAGCGTATTTCCTGGTAGTATGGCACCACTTTCGCTGTTTCCAGGATGTTGCAGAAGGTAAAGGCACATTGTTCTTGTGTTCTTTCTGTCACTTATGCACTATCACTAACAACACTAGGTTAAATCACTTAATCAAAAGATTTTGTTCTTTTTAGAATAGATAAATACAAATTACACAAGATACATACATATCATATGCATAATTTATATAAATATATACTACCTTTACTTCGATCCAAATAAACGAGATACCCTCTGTAGGTGGAAATTTTGAAATTCGCTCTGTTGTTGATCAGTTAGGTGTCATTAAACCCGACGCTTGAATTTGACTGTACTAATTGAATTTAATAATCAACAATTTTGTATATTAAAAGTACAGAAATAACTTTGTTTTAGGCATTCATATTTAAAATTCGCATACTACTACTTTAGAACACTTACTTTTGTATTTAAATAAATGATGATAGAGGCGATTAACTAAAGCCTACACAAAGACTGCTTTCTATTTTCCCGCGCAACGAAAAAGTTTTATTTGAATAGCAAACGAATTCCACTCCGCAAATTACAAAGATTGTTAAACAAAACCTTATTCAGCGCTTAAGTTAGTTTGTATTATCAACGTTTTAAACGAGCTCGCTCGGACGGGAAAAGCAAATAGTGCGTAATCTCTGTCTCGCGAGACCGCCGTCCGCCGGCCACCGTCACTGGTCTTTGCGGTGGCGGTCCCCAGATAAGCTTTAACTTTGTCTCGATTTATCCTGTCAATTGTAATAAGCCGTCTAAGCGGATTAGTCTGACTCCCAAATACTCTAACTTTTAGCAAGACACTTTCCCCAAAATCACGAAATCCCCAAACACTCCGCTTCCCAATCGTCCCTCACCCCGCATTAAACAGTCCGCCAACAAAATTAACAGGGCAGCAAGAAAAAAGAAGCATGCCGTTAAGTTTCCCGGCAATTGAAGCGGACGTGTAACACATAGTGCAGGAAAGGGACGATGAATAAAACACACGTTAATAGGCGGGCGTCTAACAACACCGAGCGCCCACATTAGCGCCAAACGAATAAGGTTAGTCTGATGGATAAGATTACGTCTCTTCCCTTCCGTTTACGCTTTCGACGGCGGTATTTAAGAGAAACTAATATCTAGCAAAGTGGGAGAAATATACTTTGGTTGCACTTAGGTGCGAAGAGGCCCGACGGCCACCGGGCGGTTCCCACGCAATCGTCTGTCTCGTGTTACACCGACAAGAGTCCCATTTTTTCTCACAGAATTAAACGGGCGACAAAATTCTTGCGACGTCGCATGAAAATGTGCGTTACCTGCCTTGCATATTTATGCGTGCCCCAGTAATGACGTTTGTCGAGCCTCCCTCGCGGGGTTTCATTACTGCTTGTCTCTACGGGCGTTAAACAAATCCTACTCCATAAGCAATCTGTGTCAAGTATATTTCGAACACGATGCAGTATATTTGCATTTACTTATATAATAAATTAACGTACCTACATGGAGGATTTACGTTTAATTTATTTGTTCGGCCTTCCGTTCTTATATCCTTTATCCATTATCATTCTCATCTCATTACCATTATTGTCATCATCTGGGATACCACTATGCCATCACAGTTCAGTTCATGTCAAGAAGTGCGCACTTGGTATCAAGTAGTGTTCTAATTAGCGCCGCGTGGAACCACTCAACTGGATTATTCTAAGAATGTGGATACATAAGTCGTCGCTAAACATTAACTGGAGCTTAGCTGCGCAATATCATATATCTCGGCGGAGGGTAAATATTGTTCTTAATTTAATTCTAGTTAGCAAGCGCACGTGGGTGACGGGGTGGCCGCAAGTCGCGCGTTGCACGTAGAATATTTCAAGGGGAACGGCAGGGAGCATGTTCCAAATATGCTTGAAATATACTTGCTATTGCAAATCTTGCCCGCCCCTAATCTTGAGCCAAGTCGAGTGTTGCACCTGGAGCCAAATTCATTCCAATTAGGAGGAGTTAGAGTGTGAGCGCCGACTGAACAGCAAATGATGCGGTCCCAGTTAACGTTCTCCGGCACTTACGTCGCCTGCACGGAAATAAATTCAGTAACTCTGAGTACGCGTCATTTAACTTTCTTGTCCGTAGTTTGGGTTCTCCTACTACTTATTAGTTTTTGTTCGGGCATAATATGATCAGAATGACCGTATACAAAACATATACAATACAAATATACTTTATTGCGCACCATAAAAATAATACATCGTATTTAGAGGTATAATAATTTCATAAGACTTATGCTATCCCACCCACACACACACACACACACACTCACACACGAAACATATACAGCCACACGCGTTTATGACTCTGTAACATCAAATCGCCGGACAAAACCATACTTCTTAATAATTAACTTTCTAATTTTAGGTGACAATGTACTTTCATGTATGTCTTATGAGAAATAAAGATTCTTTAAATTGAACCAAACCGATGACTTGTTAAAGTAAAAATAACTGATCAAATAATTTAATGGATTATATTAAATTGTTAGTTCAGTATTTGAGTTTATTTATTAAATCTCTTTTGCATTTTACAATAGTAATGGAACAAAAGGCCGGCTTAATGCTAAAAGCATTATCTGCAAATCAAGCTTAGGGAGCGGAATAGCAATGAAAGTGGTTACAATATATTGAAAAGAAAAAAGTGAATGCAAACATACATTAATATATACATATTATAATACCTAACATATACATACATGCATACAATAAGTATCTAACTTTTAGCTTACTCGTGATTCGGTGACGCTGTAAAGGCCAGTAGGACCAACAGCAACTGTCGAAACGAAAAAAATTAAAATTAATAATCGAATCGAATAAGAATCTACAGATTAGTTGCAAGCTACAGTCACGCATCTGCTATCTGATATACAGACCTAATAAGACATAGGCTCGAATTGAGTTACGTATACTCACAGGCTTCTGTTAACGTGATCTATGATTTCAAATTGAAATTTCAACGAACTGCGCCTTCTTTGTTGACACAGCGTAACATGGCTCTCATTCATTCTGAAGTGTCTTGCACCGGACAAAATTGCAGCAGACTACTTTTTTGAGTTAGGCCAGCAGGCCGATTGCGTAACTGAAAGGCATGGGGAAAGCGAACGGGTCGCAATCGCAATGATGCGAGCCATTCACATTGATGTGATTTTTCATGCAAATTTGAAC